>CM033319.1:80273409-80402288 GCA_019359835.1 Pharus latifolius | reverse complement strand
CTAAACTGTTTTCCCCAATTTTGTCGAAACCCTTCAGATCTTGCCCGATCTTACCAAACTTTGGCCAGATAAGTTCTACTAATCTTTTGCAACTTAGCTGCGAAATCAGATTTTAGATCGGACCCTCAGATCTCCAAATTTGCAAACAGGCCCAAGTCCTATTCAAATTATCCTCACAGAACAGCCCCTGGAATAAGTTTCAGAAATAGCAAATCGGCCCAAATATTATTTTCAGGCCCTTTTCGACCAGTGCCTGGTCGTGCCCTCGACCAGTGCTGCACCACCGTTGCCGCGCCGCGTTCTCGCCGTGTTTGCTCGCCGCCGGCCACCATCTCTTGTCGCCTGTATTGTGGACAGCTGAACCACCTCCCGCGCACGTGCTAGCCACCGTGGCATCGCCTTGCCCAGCGGTTAAACGGCCGCGCTCCCGAGCTTTGTTTTCGCGCGCGCTCTCGTTGCCGTGGCAGTTGCATGCGTGTACGTGTCATCGCCGGAGCCTTGCTGTTGCCTCCGCATCTGCGCCGTTCCAGGCGAAGTCCCAAGGCAACTGGCAAAGCTGCAGCACCGCCTGAAGCGCGATCACGTCGCCGTCGCCGTCGTTGCGCCTGCACCCGACAAGCTTCTCCCCGGCGCAAGCAACCGTTGTCGCGTTCACCCTCGCAAGCCCCGTCCCCGTGCCTATTTAAACCCCCTCAACGCTGTGAAGAAGCACAAGCTCAGGACTTAGCCAAATTCCCAGCTAATTTCTCACCGCCGTCGAGTTTGCTTTCTTCTCCGGCGAGCAACCTCTGGAGCTCACGGTGCCAGCCTAATCCACTGCACCATTCTTCAAACCAAAGCCACCAGTGAGTTCCCCTCTTCCACCTGTTCGTGTCATAACACCCAATTGCACCCCGGCGAACCCTAACGCCGGTGATCACCGGAAAAGCTCGAAACCCCTGTTCCTGCAATGCTATCTGATTTAAGCCAAATTAGCCTTAGTACCAGTAGAAGAAATTGATCAGCATACTCTTTGTAGCAAGCCTACCAATCTGGTTTTCAAAATCGAGCTAAGATCATAGCTCTCCCCAAATCGCGCGCCACCAGTAAACTGGCTCTCGTCGCCAGGCCACGCCGGTGATCCTCCGGCCAAATTAACCTCCCCAGTAGCTTTGTTGTGCCCTAGAGATCATTCCCAAGCTTGGAATTGAGCTCATTCGCCCTGAATCGAAAACCCCCTTTGTCCAGTGTCGTCTTCTCCAGCGCCGGTCGCCGGAATTATTTCCCGGCCGATCTAGCCCCTGAAACTTTGTCCCTTAGCTTCGCCTCACCTCCCTGAGCATTTTATTCCACTAGCTCGACACCTGGATCTGCCTAGATTGTGAGTTATGCCTATGCCAAGATTACTGTCCAGTAGCCCAGTTCATGTCCAGGCCACCGTAGTTCATCGCCGGATTTGGCCACCCTCCGGCCACTTTCAGCCCTTGTGCCTATTGAGTATATTGTTCCTGTTAGTAATGCCTACCTCCCAGACAAAGTGGTGCATCATTTGGAGCTCTGGATCAAAAGTTAAGCCATGCCCTAGTTTCTGGCCATGTCCAGCACCATGTCAGTGCATGTCAGCCACTGGCATTAGCCCTGTTTGACCCCTTCTGGTTGAGCAATTAAAATGCCACCTTGTCCTTTAGATTCCTGGAGTTGTGTTCTACAACTTTCTCTACTGTCACTTCTCCAGAAAACCATCCTAAGACTAGTTTCCAGCTATGTCAAAGCCATGAACTGAATGTCGACCCTTCGACGTTCAATCCTTTTTAGCCGTTTCTTCGACCAGAGCCCTTGTGACCTTACCCTAACTTTTTCCCCTGCATGCATGACTTATTTACTTAATACTTTCTATAGAAACTATTTTCAGTATGCTTATGTGGTATGTGTTTGTGTGTTGTCTGATCGCCGCAGAGTCAGAAGCTGAAGGAGCGGAAGAAGTCTTTGAAGATCCGTCTGAGTTTTTAGACCCCACATTGCAAGGCAAGCCTCATTCCTTTGATCATGTCTCACCCAATATTTTCATATGAAGTATATTCACTGTTTCTTACTATGCATGCTTAATTGAAATACAAGTTATGTTTGAATGACATGAGTAGATATTACCTAATGGATCATGAAACCCTTTTTGTTATTGAACATTCGTGTATATATGCTCTTGTCACCCTAGGACTCATATATTGAATATCCACATTAAACTTGAAATGGCCAAATGCATGAGAAGTTATAATAAAAACCGTTTTGACAAGAAAAATGATAAAAGGGATCAGTAGTGAGGATTGGATTGTATGGAGAGGGTGCGGTGCGCACCAGGGTATGTGAATGTTCCTCACTATTGGTTCATAAGGACGAGAACCTTGTGCTGTGTCTCTATACGAATTGTAAACGTACCAACCACTTGCCTGGTATGGGACAGGCACAACTCAGTAGCTTTTTGGTATTAGCAGTTCCCTGCATGGTTTGACGATCTGGTTTCTCGCGTGGAAACTGGAAGGCCAAGGTTCGGCCATGAGTGATGTGAGCCAGAAAAATGATGAGAGAAAAAGGCGTGAAAGAAGGAAGGCGCCCTAGACCTGATTAAGCCGTGAGCGGCTGTAATCTTAAATGGTCGTATGTCTCGCGTGGACATAGACCAAGGCTATGTGTCCTGATGGAACATAGACCAGAGAGGCTAGGAAGTAAGGCAGTGGGGAAGACCCACAACGGTACTTGAGACTTAATTGTCTATTTACCGGGCAGGGATACTGTTAATACTGAACTGTAAAGCGTTGTGTGATCTCGGCCTTGTCACATGTGTATAAGTCACATGAAGCTGATCCGACTTGAAAGCCGAGTGAACCAGTGGATTTAAAAAGAGGTACACCTTTGCAAAGTGTAAAAGAAGTATCAGATACTCTGTACTCCCAGGTTCAGGAGTCTTTTCGTAGTGGATGTTATCCATGGGTTATAGCACAAGTAATGTTTTGGAATGTTTTCATAATGCGGTTAACAAAGTAGTGACTCATGGGAGACTACTACATCTAATGTTTTAATGAAAATCTGTTTAATGTTTAAAGTACTATTTTCATGACAAAGTACTGTTTACTGAACAAATAACTTGGAAATCTATATATCTCTATCCATATGAAACTAAAACCCCTGAATCATATGTTTTACCCTCATATAAGTACAATTACTATAATCCCCGGAATGAGTGTTGCTGAGCACCAAGTGCTCACCCTTGCATTTACATCCAACTGTAGAAGAGGGATTCGAGGATCCCGATTCCTTCAGTTATGAGTTCCCGGCAGAAGATGGAAGTGCCCCGGACGAGCCCACGTTCTAGAAGGATTGCGCACCAAGTCAAGTCAGATGTGGGAGGAGCCACTTCAACCCCGCTGCGGATGGAAATCAAGCTTTTCGTTGTTGCCTTGTGCTTTATGCTGTGTGTTCGGTACTTGGATACCGACTCTGGTTCTGACAAACTTGTTATTTTCTTAGCAACTCTACTTAGCGCCATTTTCGGTGCTTTGGGTATGTAATATTGGCCAAGCTGGCCTGCTACCTGTTTAATGTTATTATTATGCTTGTCTGGTTTGGAGCTCATGTGTCATCCTGCTGTGTGTAACCTACCTGGGCGGTTACCAAGGTGATCCTCAAATGGGGGTCTCACAGCTAGCCAACTTACCATTCACCTCACAACGTCGGCGTCCCCAGGGGTTGCGAACTGCACAGACCCCGTGGACGACACGGACCCCCTCCCCCTCCACCATCGCTTGCACCTCTCATCCCGGATCTCGGAGAGCGGCAACTCAGGGGTGTCGATGACAGGATTTTGCTCGTCTTCCTTCTTCCACTGCTCCTCCTTCCCCGCATAGCCCCGGGATCCGAGCCGATGCGGGTGGTCGTTCCTCTTCTGGATCACCCTATTCTTCTCGCTAAGGGCCTTGAACTCCTCAGTCCCCTTCTGCTTGGTGAATTCCTCCCATACCTCCTCCGATATGAAGGGGTACTTCTCGCAAGGAGATTTCCCCGCAGCGAGGAAGTTACTGACGAGCCAGCTCTTAAAGGTTTTCCATGTTCCGTTCATGTCCTTCAAGCAGGCAGTCCTAGGTGTATCGTCGGGGATGTTCCACTTAGCCTGTTTCCGAAAAATGCATACAATTAATCACGAGTTAGTTAAACTTTAGTATAAGCCAAGAGAACGTGATTACGAAAGAGTTCAGCGATTTCAGTTCATTTAACCTTCACTTCCTCCCACAACCTATCCCTCTCGTCCGCCGTCACGTCCTTCCAGCTCTGGACGGTGATCTTCACCCTTTCTTTCGCCAACAGCCCAACGTAGGCCGCGTACCTCCCAGCATTCTTTCCAATCGGCCTCCCAAATTGGTTGAACTCACAAGAAAGATCCGTGCGTTTGGCCAAACGCCCCAACGTCGTCGCGCCTCGCCCCACCCTCTTGCGCTGGGATGTAACAGCTGCATCTTCAGTAGTTACGATGGGGTTGGCCCTAGTCGAACCACTAGTACCATCCGATGAAGACGACGACATGTCTTCCCCTACAAAACCTTCAACAAACCATATATATGGCAATTAATTCGCCTTGGAGTTCCATAACTCAGCCCAGGACTGGAGACTAACTAGGGCGGCAAAAGGGAAAATAATACAAAAAGAAAGACATGCATAAATTACTTCCTGAACTGTTCAGAAATATTTTCTATCGGTAAACACATGAGCTGCTGATAGACCATAACAATTACCTCCACAGAAGACAATTTTTCTATCGCAAACCCGTGAGATACCGATAGAACATAACAATGTTCTCTACATATGGAATTTTGTTGACAAGCCACCATTCACTGTCATCACATAACATTCTCGATGATTTGCTATACTAATATTCATGGGCCAGCATTATTATTTCACACGTAAATATGCACACAAGCATCTAAGTGCCACTATGCATAATCTTTAGCCTAGCCTGTATGTGAGTCATCAGGACTTCACATCTATTAGGTTGGGAAAAGTCATGTATAGGCATTTGAAACATATACATCGAAGACCCATCCACATTGCCATATATTCATACCAAGTGAGTAAAAATTCCTAACCAAACTAGTACATTGCATGGCTCATGTCCTTCCAGATCCAAATTAAGTTTTACTACTTGTGCAGAAATATGTTCTATCGGTAAACACATGAGCTACCGATAGAATATGTGTAAGAACACCTCCAACATATAATGTGCATTACATGGCAGTTGGATACAATTGATCACACATACAGCAGTATAGATAAGTTAAAATCTCAAAACAGGTTCATTACAGCACTGGAACATATTATGTAAACCCTAATTTAAATCAACATTGCGTGCGGAATGTACATAATCCAACACAACAGGGAACCCTAGTGTAATTGCGAAACTCGAAGAATTAATACGTGCAAAACACTAGGATCAAATAAGGAAGATGCTGGAAATAGAACGACGAATTAGGGTATTTACGGCGGCGATCAGTTCTAGTGATGGAGAGGCGGTGTAGAACGCAGCGGCGGCCGGCGAAGGACGAAAATAAGAACCGGTGGCAGTGGCGAACCAGTGTCCAGCCGGCGATCGTCGTGTGGGAGAGAGGAAGTGAGTGGTCGCGGCGGAGGTTGTGGTTTTCTTCGCTCTCGAAGAGACGCAGTGCTCTAAGGTGGAACTGTTCGAGTGGAGGGAAACTAAAGGGCCGTGTACGAGTAATAAAGTAGTGGAGGCACTTTTCTATCGGCATAACAAAATGATACCGATAGACTTATGTACTTTCCTATCGGTACAACCAAATAATACTGATAGAACAAGTAAATTTCCCAGAAAAATATTTGAAGTAGTGGATGCCTTTTTCTATCGGTATAAATAATAAAATCCCGTGAGACCAATTTTCCCCAGAAAATTTTTTTAAAGTGCTTGAGATTATAGTTTCTATCGGTAAAAACAACAAAATACCGTCAGAGTAATGAAAAGGTGCCTTTTCCTATCGGTATAAACAATAAAATCCCGTGAGACCAATTTTCCCCAGAAAAATTTTTTAAAGTGCTTGAGATTATAGTTTCTATCGGTAAAAACAACAAAATACCGTCAGAGTAATGAAAGGTGCCTTTTCCTATCGGTATAAACAATAAAATCCCGTGAGACCAATTTTCCCCAGAAAAATTTTCTAAAGTGCTTGAGATTATAGTTTCTATCGGTAAAAACAACAAAATACCGTCAGAGTAATGAAAAGGTGCCTTTTCCTATCGGTATAAACAATAAAATCCCGTGAGACCAATTTTCCCCAGAAAAATTTTTTGATTAAGTGCTTGAGATTATAGTATTGTGTGCCCTTTTTCTATCGGTAAAAACAACAAAATACCGTCAGAGTAATGAAAAGGTACACACAATTTAACATCAAACAGACCGTGGTTGAAAGCTGCAGAATGATAAAGAAAGAGGGAAGATAGCCGGAAAATTGGAAAATTGACATAAAAAGAAATTGTTCATTCATTGTTGTTTTATCACTTACAAAAAAAAATAAAACCCATAATGCTAGGTCAAGGGGTGGTCTTAGCCCTGGCTGCATGTAGAATAGAGTCAGTTAGACTTGCAGCCAGGACGCAGGACTCCTCTAGCGACAAGTTGTCCCTAGGATCAACTACTACCGCGTCGAGAAGGCCTGCGGCCTCCCTCAGCTTCGCTATGGTATCCTTCATAGTCAAACCGCAGCCAGCGATGGTCATATCCGCGGCTTTCTTCTCCTCGCGAAGACGCCTCGTCCTCGCCCTAGCATTGTCACCATCCGTCTTCATGCGCTTAATGCGCTGGAAGAGATCGTCAAGGTCAAGCCGTAGCTGAGTGTGCTTGTCTGTAAGGAGCTTGTGCTCCTCCTGGAGGGCCCTCAGGTCGGCCTTCACTTTGGCAGTGTCTTCCACGGCTACCATTCCCTGTGCAAATCAACAGGTCAAGAATGAACTGAACATGGATTAACAATACATGGGTAAACCGAGGAGATTTAGAGTTCTTACCGGGGAGGGCGTGGCTGACGATCCCATGGAGGTTGCCATTGTGAAAGAGAAGATGAGGAGTCGAACCGTTCGAGAATTAGAAAAACAACAAAATACCGCGACGCATGGCAAGGTACTTATAGAGTTTCCCAGGCGACGCATGGCGACACGGTTGAGAATTCAAAGCGGCAGAGTATTCTTCTATCGGTAAAAAAAGGAAAAAACCGTCAGACAAAAATACCGTGAGACTAACGAATTTATTCTAACGGTAAAATAGAACAATACCGATAGAAAACGTTTTGAAGTGCCTGAGAGAAGTGTGAAAGTAGCGGATGTCCTTTTCTATCGGTATAAATAACAAAATACCGTCAGAAAAAAGGGATTTTTGCAGAACTTAATTTGAAGAAGCAAGAGGCTGCGATGAGATTTTTGCAAGTGCTATTTGAAGGGAAGAATTAAGTATTTACAGGATAAATGTACTGTACATGTTAGAACTCATGCTGTGGAGTAAAATTGAGATGTATTAATGCTGTGAACTAGCTTATCATTAAATTCTAAAGAAAAATGTACTGCCTGATGTATTAATGATAAGTTCCTCACCTTGCTGCAGAACTTGTGGGCTGTTTGCTTGGCATTTATCCCTGAAATAGAAATTAATCATCAATGGTTCTCAACCCATAATCCTTCTTCGTGGTCATCTCGCAGATACGTTGTTTCGTCGATATCTTCAGTACGGATAGATTGAATGTCCTCTAAAAATGGAGGTATTTCATCGAATTGGTTATACTCCTCTTCGTCGACAACATCTTCGACCCCAACAATACGTCTCTTGCTGTGGAGGACAACATGCAAGTTTGGATTGGCCGGGTCAACGATGTAGAATACCTGTGTGGCTTGCTTTGCAAGTATGAATGGATCGTCTTGGTGTCCGACTCTACCAAGATCGACGAGAGTAAACCCGTAACTGTCAACTTGAACACCTCGAGGGATTTCGACCCATTGGCATCGAAACAGGGAAATCTTAAGTAATCCGTAATCGAGCTCCCATATTTCGTCAATAACACCGTAATATGAGTTCAGCGCCCTTACTGACCTGGCATCCTCGAAAATAGCAAACAGTGTCACTCCGCTACATTGCATGCTACTCTTGGCGTCTTGAGCTCTTGTGTAAAATGAATACCCATTGATGTCGTACCCCTGCCAAGTCCCTACAGTGAATCTTGGGCCTCTAGCCAACCATGTCACAGTTTCACTTACGGAGCCCTCGGCAGCTCGCGTGACTCTTTCTTGGATCCACTCAGCAAATTTCCTGTTATGTTCTCTGCTGACCCAAACGTCTGACTTCGAAGGATTCTGTGACCGTAACATTACCTTGTGCTCGTGTATGTATGGCTCGACCTCCGTCATGTGTTGTAAGACCCAAAAATGTGATTTTACGTACACATCACGAGCGGGGACGATAGCTTTGAATCCAATCGTTCCGATTCCCTCAAGCCTACCCTCGTGTCGGGACCTAGGAACACCAATTGGGTCAACCCCGGCCATATAATCTGTGCAAAATTCAATCACCTCCTCGGCGGCATAACCTTCCATGATACTCCCCTCGGGTCGACGACGAGTCCTTACGTATCCCTTCAATACACCCATAAATCTCTCAAATGGATACATGTAGCGCAGGCACACGGGTCCACAAAACTTAATTTCTCTGATAAGGTGAACAATCAGATGGACCATAACATCAAAAAAGGATGGAGGGAAATACATCTCGAGCTGACAAAGAGTTGTAACCACGTCGCGTTGCAAAGCGTCCAGTCCATCGGGAACAATTACCTACGAGGACACAGTTGCGCCAAATATTCATATCAGAAAAATCTTCTAATTAAGCTCCACAAATGGAGGTAGTGAACTTATAGTACGAGTGCACGTACTTACCTTGCAAGATATTGCGTTGAAGAAATAACATAGGTTTGTGATTGTCTCTCTGACTTTAACTGGGAGAATGCCTCTGATAGCAATGGGAAGCATCTGTGACATCAAGACATGACAGTCGTGGGACTTCATGCCAACCAGTCTTAGGTCCTTCATAGACACAAGTTTTTTCAAGTTCGCGGAGTACCCACATGGAACTTTAACACCGTGCAGGCACCGACAGAGTTCTATTTTTTCGCTCTTGGACAACGTATAGCAGGCCGAGGGGAGGTATGTATGCTTTCCATTCTCTAAAGGTGCAAGCTCAGTCCTTATCCCCATTTCCACCATGTCACGACGAGCTTTCACACCATCCTTTGTCTTTCCCGGAATGTTCAACAACAAACCAATCAAACTGTCACAGACATTTTTCTCTACATGCATGACGTCAATGCAATGTCGAACTTGTAAGTGCTTCCAGTACGGTAGATCCCAGAGAATCGATCTCTTCTTCCAAACATTTTTTTCTCGAGGTTTAGAATGCTTACCGAACTCAACTATGATGTCGTTCACGCGCGAGTAAATCTCCTTACCGGTCAAAAACACTGGAGCTGATCCCTTCTCAGGCTTCCCGTTAAATGATTTCCTCTTCTTACGGTACGTGTGACGCACCGAAAAAAACCTGCGGTGACCCATGTACACTGTTTTCCGGCAGTTTTGCAGCTACATGCTCTCAGTTTCATCTAGGCAAATAGGGCAAGCCTTGGCTCCTTTCGTACTATACCCTGACAAATTGCCGTAGGCCGGAAAATCATTTATGGTGAAAAATATCAGGGCCCGCAAGATGAAATTCTCTTTCTTGTATGCATCCCACACCTGCACACCCTCGCTCCACAATTTCTGTAAGTCCTCGATTAAAGGCGCTAGAAACACGTCAATATCATTTCTGGGTTGTCTAGGTCCTGAGATTAGTAACGCCATCATGATGTACTTGCGCTTCATGCATAACCAAGGAGGAAGATTGTAGATGCATAAAAGAACCGGCCAAGTGCTGTGCCGGCTGCTCATATTACCATGTGGGTTCATACCATCTGTACTCAGCCCGAACCTTACATTCCTAAGTTCGCCGCCGAACTCAGCAAATGTTCTGTTGATGTTTCTCCATTGAATAGAATCAGCTGGGTGTCTCAGTTTTCCGTCTTGTTTCCGGGCTTCAGCATGCCAACGCAAGTGCTTCGCGACTTTCGGATTTGCAAACAGCCGCTTCAATCTAGGTATCACAGGCAAGTACCACACAGTTTTTGCCGGGGGCCCTTTCCTTACCTCGTGACGTTCACTGTCAATCCGGTCCCTACGCGTATACCTCGATGCGCCGCATCTTGGACAAACATGCAAACTGGAGTACTCGTTACGGTACAACACACAATCATTTGGGCATGCGTGTATTCTTTCGATTTCCATTCCCAACGGACACAACAGTTTTTTGGCTTGGTAAGTAGATCTTGGCAACTCATTTCCCTCTGGAAGCATGTCCGCTAGAAGATCTAATAGTGCCGTGAAACTCTTATCACTCCAACCGTTTCCTACCTTCAAGTTATATAATCTCAGCACAGAAGACAGTTTTGTAAATGTTGCACATCCAGGGAACAGAGGCTTCTCAGAGTCAGCAATCAGTTTCTCAAATTCACAGAAGTCATTTTCGTTGTAATCTTCCTCTACATCACGTAACATCTCATCTAGATTGTCATCATCATCATCTACGTGCACATCGGAATGAACATTACCAAAATTGGGATGATCATCGATATTATTGCAATCCACATCCGAGTCGTGCTGATTGGTAGTAGTGGTGCTTGTTTCCTCAAGATCTTCGCCATGCCATATCCAACGGGTGTATCGCGCGTTAAAACCACGACGAATCAAATGACTCTTAATTTGATCAGAGTTGCTAAACCTCTTCAAGTTCATACAATCTGTACAAGGACAGAGCATATTTTTCTCTCCCTTCCTCTCCTTTTGTTGCTCAACAAATTTAATAAACTCATTCACACCATCCAAATATTCAAGAGTAGTACGTTTTATTCCATACATCCAATATTTCCTGTCCATCTACAATTAACAAAATTTAACGAGTAAGCCATGCATGAAACCTGCCCGATTAAGTTATGTATATGTACATGTACAGCCTCTTACAACAGATACATGTGTTGAACCCTAGCCTGACGAAATTAACACTAATTAACCTAGCTAACTACACAATACAAGCTAGTTAGCTCCTAAAACTTGACGCATTTCCAGCTACCAAGCTCCCAAGCTTAGAGCTACAAACTTGGAACTACACAATACAGCTAGCTTGCAAGTAGAGAGGAAGGGAGATCTAGAGGGAGAGAGAGATAAGTGTCAACGATTAAGCGTACCTTAAAGAGAGGGGCGCAATCAACTTCCCTCCAGCCTGCGCTGATCACCCTAGCAGTGTAGCTGGAACTTTCGTCACAAACAGAGGGACACAGAGTGCAACAGAACAAATTAAAGAGCAGCTCAGCAATAGTCGAGTGGGGTTTTCCTTATAATGGACATTTTTCTAACGGTAAATACATGAAATAACCGTCAGACTAACTTAGGTAATTTGCTGCTCACATATTCTATCGGTAAAAACACACACATACCGTTAGAGAATGTGCATTACCGAGCAAGTACAGGACTTCTTCTTTCGGTAAATATGTGTATTGACCGTTAGATCATGCATGACACAACACGCACATGAGTTTTTCTATCGGTAGATATGTGTACGAACCATTAGATGATGCATGACACTCGAGCATGAGTTTTTCTATCGGTAAATATGTGTACTTACCGTTAGAATATGCATGACTGAGCAAATATATGTGTTTTCCTATCGGTAAATATGTGTACTTACCGTTAGAATATGCATGACTGAGCAAATATATGTGTTTTCCTATCGGTAAATATGTGTACTTACCGTTAGAGGAGGTACTGGTACCAAACTGGGACAAACATGCACATGCCATTTCTCACATTCAAGGAATCATATCAATGTAACATCAAACAGATCTTACATCAAACGGATCTTAACTAGAAGATAAAGCAATATATTTCAAGAAATGCTAATTTGTGGATTAACTAGGAGACACAAAAATACTTTTCGTAGGTACTTGGGACTTCATCTTGCCAAAGAAATTACAAATGCCAGTTCACAAATTCAGGTACAAACATACACATGCCAGTTCACCAATACAAATTCGGGTACAAACATACACATGCCAGTTCACAAATTGAAGTGCATGTCTGAAATAGCAGTACAAATACACACCTACCTACCAATACAATTAAATACACAAATACTCCCTGCACATTCAAGTTCATGTCCCAATTAGCAATACATGATACACAAATATACAACAATATACAAATACAACAATTCACACATTCGATGTATATTACAAAAGCCACGTCTAAAATTAAAGATCACGACGAGGACCCAGTGGCCCATACATGCATTTTACATAAAAGGGAACCTTTGCAGGTTGCCACAATGCAACTACCGACTACAAGTTAGACCTGATACATCACAAATCCATTCATCCAAAACAGCAAATGTCTGAACCACATTGGACTTAACCATAGGAGTTCAGTTCGAAGACGCCCGAGGAGCTGGAACTGCCGTCGACATACATTTGTACGTATTGGTGATTTCCTCGGACTCAAACTCGATCAACTCAACTCAACTCCACTCAACTCAACTCAACTCCATTAACAAAAAGAACCTACCTTCCAAGATGTTGTTCTGTGTAGTGATGGTGTAGAATGGCTGTGCAAATAACAACAATTCTTCTTCTCCAAGCAGGTAAGCATCTGGCCACAAGCTGGTGCATGCAAAAAAATGTAAGATGCTTTCTATAGGTCCTGTTTTGAGAAACATGCCGGGCTTAAGCATCTTCTCGACCGAGCCAACCAAGATCTCGCCCTTCACGTCCTTCCAGCTCTCGACGGTGATCTTCACCATTTCTTTCGCCAACAAGCCAACGTAGGCAGCGTACTGCGATGAAGAACCGTGAAATACGTTGCCCCTCACGAGCATCATCCAAGGACCTGAACAGATGATAATCATATTGAAAAGAAGACACATCAAAATGAAGGATACAAAAAAAGCAGAATTATTGCCATAATCGGATTAGAATAATCTAACAATATTGCAAAAATTTTACGTACCTTCCTTGGGATGCCGACGTCTAGAGGGCGTCGATGGAGGTGCGGAGATGCAGCGGTCCCCTGTAGAGGTGCGCCAGCCGTCCATGGAGCTTACGGGTTAGGACTACGAGCCCCGGATGAACTGTGAGAATGAAAGAGAAATACCCGTGTATTTATACAAATATATATTTTCTATCGGTACGAAAACAGAATACCGTTAGTAATAAAAACATCTGTAGAAGGCGAATGGTTCTATCGGCACAATAACTATTACCGATAGGAATTTTTGTACATATTCTATCGGTGTGTACGTACATTGCCGATAGAATATTACTAGTTGTAGAAGTCCAACAGTTCTAAGATATTTTTTGCAATATTCTACCGGTATAAACATTCATTACCGATAGAATAAAACTATTGGAAGACGAACAGTTCTAAGCAATTTTCTATATATTCTAACGGTAAAAGAATCCATTACCGATAGAATAAAAATATTTGTAGAAGGACAACTATTCTATCGGCGCACTACATATTGCCGATAGGAATTTTTAATATACTCTGTCGGTATATTCATACAGTAGCGATAGAATAAGTCTAGTTGTTGAAATCGACCAGTCCTATCGGCGCACAACATTCTTCCGTCAATACTTATGCATCTCTTCTAACGGCAAATATGTTCATCACCGCTAGAGTAAATCATACTATTTATTCTATCGGTAAGTTTCTTATAAACCGATAGGGAAAATACATCCGTCGGGCTTTTATGACCGCGAGGCACATTTTCTATCGGTTTTCTGCTGTTTCTCTAATAACCGATAGAAGATAGGGGTTAGTAGACTGCATTTCTGTACTAGTGACCTCTGTCTGCAAAGGTGGAGCATTTTCCTCCCTGGGACTCGCAGTAGTCGCAGGAAGAAGCTCTTCTCCCTGTATGAACATTGACTTGTCAAACATATAGAAGGAATCGTAAAAAGAATGACAGAAAGGAATCCTTACCGAGGTCGTTCTTTCGACTAGGGAAACAGAGACAATCAACCCTGAAGCCTCGGGGGCTTCAGGAACTGGGAGGTCATCCGCGGCCACAAAATTTTCGGCGGTCGCAGGAATTGCCATAGCTACCTCTTCAGTAGCAGTGGTCTCTGCGGGGCAGCTTGGAGCATCGCCGGATGGGAGGTCCGCGATCTTCTTCCTCCTAATGACCAGAGGAACATCATCCTCTTCTTCCTCCTCGCTCCCCTCTCCCTGTACGACGAAGAAGTGATTCCAATCTGCGCCTAGTAAAACAGAAGGGATGTGATATCTTACCACCGTTTTTCTTGCGGTAGGAGGAATGCTCCGTAAAGACCCCTCCCCGGGATTTGGCCTGGCCTTCTTGGGGGCAGGACTCTTTGTCCTAGGTCTTTGGGAGACCTTCTTCACGTTCTTCACCGTTGGCTTCCCAAGAGAGCCGACGTTTTCACTTGGGAAATTCGTCTCGACGAACCTTCCTAGGAGCTGATTCACATTTCCGATGGAATTGTTTAGCGCTGGACATGTATAAGACCTGAAAAACGGAGGCCAGATAGAGAATGTACCTTTCGGCGCTCCTGTTTAAGGTCGTCGCCGGCATGAATCAGGCTCTTAGGGCGAGGTGATCCCTTAGGGCCCTCTACATCGGCATTGTAGGCCCTAAGGAGGGAGTTGGTCCACCTCTCAATTTCAGATGAAGGCAGGACTGTTCCCAAATTCGAGTCAGAATTTGCGCAATTCAAGAATGGCAAAGCTCAGCGCCAAGGAAATAAATACCTTTACTGTAGTCCAAGGTGCTGTCCGCCATGGACTTAATCTCCCATGCCGGATGAGCCCTTTCGCGCAGAGGATTCACCCGATTCTTCACAAAGTCTTGGATGACATCTCGAGCTGTCAACCCTTGATCGACCAAGTGAAGGATCACCTCGGCATGCTTTAAGAGCTCCGAATTCATCACCGGGGGAGCATCCAACTCGCTCGACTTCTCTGGTCGCGAGTTTTCAAACCACAGGCTGCTCTCGGATGGTAGAGAGCAGTAAAACCACCTTTGGTGCCACCCATGCACAGAATCTCGCAGGGGTGGGGAGGGATACTCCTTTTTATCCCTCAGCCGGAAGTAGATGCATCCGGCGGCGTTGGTACTCTTCGACCACGCCGAGAAGTAGAATCACCGGAAAAGATCCACGCTGGGATACACTCTGACGAACGCCTCACAGAGATGCTGGAACACTGCAAGGATCAGCATCGCATTGGGGTGGAGGTTAATCAATTCCCACCCATAATGCTCAAGGACATCTTTGAAGAACCGACTCTCAGGGAATCGAAACCCACAGCATAAGTACTCCTCAAAAACCACCAACTCGCCCTCTTGGACGGTTGGGGTTTCTTGGTCCTTCTCCGCGGGCCGCCAGTTGATGAGCAACCGCGTTGGAAGTATCTCCTCCTTCTCCAACGCCACTAGGCTCTCCTCAGAGTGGTGAATGGATCGGCTCCAGGATGCCATTTTTGGTAGAGAATCAAAGGAAAAGTTGGCGATTTTGGGAAGACGAAGGCTGAAGAAAATGAGGGTTTTGTGCGGCGAGAATGATGAGGGTTTTCGGCTGTGTGGCTTCTTTGAGAAGACATCTGCTCTTTTTATAGACCCAAGGCAGCGCATTAATGTGAGTAACGTTTCATTTCAAACGTCCCATTGAATGCTTTATTCATTTCCCATAATGGATACTGCCTCTGGCGGACCCGATAAAGTGTTCAGGCATCGGATCTGAAACAAAAAGACTTCTTTATTTCGGAAACTGAAAGTGCAAAAGGACTGAAAAATTTTCAATACTTTTCGGAAGATGTTTCTTCTTTGTATGCTTTGAACATTTTTTACGAAAAAATCATGTAACTCAATTTTTGACGTACTGGAATGTTTCTAATTGGGTTATGGTTTGATCGAAACCATGTTTTAGACTAAACTTCGATTCTAATCGGAGTGACAGTCTGACCGAGTTCCAACTCTGGTCGCAATTCAGTTCTGACCGCGGCCCTGAAACTGATCGCGGTATCAGGGCAGGTCGCGATGCTTTTGGAAGCATGATTCTGATCGCAGAACTAAAGTTTCCTGTGTATGAGTGGTCGCGAACATAAAGTTTATGGCCATATTTTCGCACAGAAGATGTGAAGAATATTCATGAGAAATAAGAAACTTTTATTTCTTGCATTCTTTACATACAAAAGGGATACAGTCGATCAAAACATCGACTTGCTCCGAAAGAAGTTTACAAAGTTCCCCAAAGGACATGTTGTTGTCAGTAGGATCTACACTGGCAACTCCCAGGGAACTAGCAACTACCCTAAGTCTATCTACATCGTCCCTAACAACAGACGCACTATTGTCCCTAATCAAGTCAGAGAGTTCTCGCTGTTGCTGAGTGTGGTCCCTCTCTCGACGGAAATGGTGCGCCTCTTCCCGGGATCGATCAAGACATTCTGCTAGACGCAGAATCTTCGAGGCCATCTCCTCGGTCTTCTTCTCCAGGGCATTCTTCTCCTCCAGAAGAGTCTGTCCGGAAGGAAGAGATGGAGCAGCAGAAGGCTGATCGCTGGAGCCTCCAACCTCCTGCATTTTGCAAAAGTTAGTCGTACTAACTATAATTATCAGCAAAAGGGGAGAAGAATTGTTACCTGTCCCAGTGCATAACCCGTTGATATACCCATCCTGGGAGGAGGATCATCAGATGGTGGAAGTGCAACCTTCCCATCAGAAGATTGCTTCGCCAACCCAATATGGCAATCATCTGATCGAGGGATAGTCGCCGCTTGCCAACTAGAATATCGATCACCCAAAAGGATGGGAGAATTGGAGGGAAAAGGAGAGAGTTGAGAAGAATTTCTCTCCAAGGTTAAAGGCCTAACTTGCTGAGATGCATGAACGGGGAGAGTCAAAGGAACTGAAGGAAGAAAGAAACTTGCTACATTCTTCACCTTTGTTCTACTAGAAGATCCTTCGTCAACCTTGGGTTTCTTCCTTAATGGAGACAGGTCTTCAATCGTTTGAGGCCCTTGTTTGACAACTTCCTCTTCATCACTCTCAATCTCGATGATGTCGTGATCTGCCATCAGGAGGAGTATGTGAAAAGGAAGAAGGCAGGATGACAAGAAAAGGACTTAGGCGTGGGGGGAAATTGTGAAGTTTTACAAATCCAGGAGCCTGGTATTTATAGCCGCCAGGGTGATGGTTTGCATTCCAGACACCTCGGGTTTCGTCAAAGCATTTACAATTTTACCTCGAGATAAAAACAGTTCTACGGCGCTATCATTGCCCGTCACATAATGTCAGAACCCGTCTTGGGAAACCAACCGTTTTTCACTTAGTGCGCCACTAAGTGGAAAAATTGAAGAGTTGGGTTAAAAATCCAATGCATGGTCTTAAAATTCGAAATAAACACGTCTCTTCATTTTCTTCGAATTTGGGGGCTAGCTGACGAGGATTGACACCCGGGTCACTTCTAATAAACTTTTGGTTCAAGACAGGTTCGAACCAGACATGTATCTGGCAATGCGAACTCAAGCTATTCTGAGGGACATCGCCATGAGGTCGCAAGCTTTACGCGATCAGGTCGCAAGCTTTACACGATCAGCTCGTGTGCTTCGTACGATCAGGCCGACAACTTTGCGCGGTCAGAAGTTCGTATGCTATACGCGAACTGGATATCCGGGATGTTGCGCGGTCAGCCCACATTCCGCGGTCAGAACATCCTCGACCAGGGTGCTTAGAGTTCATTCGGTTATCCATATAACAGGATATTCCAAGCATCCCGAGGATTCCTCCACGTTGAAGACCAATCGTTAGAGGTTAATATATGCGGTTATTCATGATTAACACGTGTCAATAACCTCCGTGGAAGTTAACAGCAGTTCTCCAGAAACCGCATCCAACCGTTTTGATGCAGTTTCTTCATATGGCACCCTTTCGACCAGTATAAAAGGGTGGCATAAAGGTCCGAGGAGAAAAACATCCAATCCATTTGGAAGAACAAGACTCCTGATATAAGTGAGACATAACACATCTCAACTACGAAAAACAGCCAAGTCTACGGCCCAAATTAGATAGTTTCTACAAGCCTCCATGGCTTTATTCTGTACGTTTACATAGGAAAAATCCTTCGCCTGTGAAGGAGTTTTTCTGCTATTTCTGTAATCTTTTATCACCTATAGTGAAATCCTAACAGGACGTAGGGCTGTTACTCCCACCATCGAGGGCCCGAACCTGTATAAATCTCTCTGTGCTCTTGTTCACCATTGTTCTACATACCTTCCCGGAGGGTCATCTTGAAAGGTCTCACCAATTACAAATTTTGCATAAGTTCGGCTGAGGACTCCGAGTCCGAATTGTCGACAATAGGAACCGTCAATTGATAGCCTGGATTTTCACCAGAGGTTTTGTAACCCTGGCGAGTCTTCACCATCCACAGGATAGGAAAGTTGCTCTGATACCAACTTCATCCGTTTGAGACCTAGCCTTGGTTTTCGCACTAGGCTCGCCCAGATTCTAATATGGGGAATAACGGGATCTTACTCGGAAATACCGAAACCCAAAGGTTGATCGAAAACACAGTTCAAAGTAATTGCACAACTCTTTATTTCAAAGAGGGCTTTACACGTCGAACGTTAGGTCGCACCCGCCTACATCGAAGGAACTATAAGCTAGATAGATGATCCAAAGCTGTAATAATGTTCGATGATCTAAACTAGACCTATTACAAGGTATTTATAGTCCAATCGTATGAGTACGTATCAGACTCAATAACCTAAACGTATTAAACTCATATAACTAACTAATCCTAAATGGATAAGCTTAGTTATATATATTCGGATCGGATTACAATTCCGAACAGGGAACGAATTCCTTTTCATAGTCGCGAACCAATCCATGGTCGCGGACCCATCCATGGTCGCGAAACCTTTCCGAATACGATCAAGGTCGCGAAGCCATATGCGATCAGGACTTGAAGATCCTCCCGGATCACTATATTTGGGGCATTCGTTGACTGGTCAAGTCATCACCCCTCCACCATCATCATTGTTCACTCGAGTCATCATAATTAGGGTTGTCAACAAGTTAAATTTGGTTTGAGCCCAATAGGACTCAACTTGAGCTCAATTTGATCAGATTTTGAGTTCATGATCAAGCTCGAGCTTAGTTTGAGCAAAACTCAAAAAAAGCTCAAGTTCACTTGATCGAACTCGAAATAAGGCTCAACTCTCAGTCTCTCAATCACATATAGCAAAGTTCGAAAAAACTCAAACTTGCTCAAAATAAGGCTTGAACTCTATCTGTTTGTCTCATTGTCTGTTTGTCTACCCCATTATATATTTGACTCTATTCAAATTGAGCTCGAGTCAAACTCGGTCGGGCTTGAGCTCAACTCAAATGGATTCGAACCAAACTCAAAATCAAGTCAATCTTGAATAATTCGCGAGCACAGGTTTTTTGACAGCCCTAATCACAGCCATGGTGCTGGAGCTACCATTGTTGCTCGCCAACACCATCTGACATCCTCAAATTTGGGAATCAACATCATCTATTTTACACCTTCATATAAAAGCATATTCTCGATGGAGGCAAGCTTACGAGGCATGTCAAGAACCAAGCAAAACAGAAAACATGAGGCATGCCTCATAGACAACAAGGCTACAAAACCAAGCCTGTTGGGGGAATCCCCGGGAGGCCCCACGAAGTTCTGAGGAGTCCCCGGTGAAATCCGGAGAGCCACCGGGCCCCCGGTGAGATCCGGAGGGTCACCGGGCGCCCGGTGAGAGCCGGAGGGTCACCGGAATCCCGGTGAGATCCGGAGGGTCACCGGGCGCCTGGTGAGATCCGGAGGGTTACCGGGATCTCGGTGAGACCCGGAGAGCCACCGGGCCCCCGGTGAAGATCCGGAGGGTCACCGGGCGCCCGGTGAGATCCGGAGAGCCACCGGGCCCCGGTGAGATCCAGAGGGTCACCGGGCGCCCGGTGAGATCCGGAGGGCCACCGGAATCCCGGTGAGACCCGGAGAGCCACCGGGCCCCCGGTGAAGATCCGGAGGGTCACCGGGCGCCCAGTGAGATCAGGAGAGCCACCGGGCCCCGATGAGACCGGTGAGACCCGGAGAACCACCGGGCCCCCGGTGAGATCCGGAGGGTCACCGGAATCCCGGTGAGACTCGGAGAGCCACCGGGCCCCCGGTGAGATCCGGAGGGCCACCGAAATACCGGTGAGACCCGGAGAACCACCGGGCCCCCGGTGAGATCCGGAGGGTCACCGGGCGCCTGGTGAGATCCGGAGGATCACCGGACCCCCGGAGAGTCCCGAAGAGTCTCCGGGTTCCCGAAGGCGGCTGCTGACCGTGAAGCCCCTGGGAAGCCGGTGAGGCCACGTGTCGAGCATCCAGGCCGTCCCCGTGGTCAAAAGGACGTCCCCACCCTTCCATCCGACGGTTGCAGCGAGGGCTCTTTCGTCTTTTGTATTTCTTAGGGGCTATATATACCCCTCTTGTACCCTTTTTGAGGGATTCGAATTCATTTATATTAACGTAATATCCGGCTCTCTTGGAGACCTCTCCCCGAGAGCTCACCTTCCCAGCGGACTCGCGTCCGGAGAGAGCCAACAGGACTAGGGCCCCCACTGGGACCCGAACCTGTATAAACCCCCGTGTCAGTTTCTGTGTTGCCCGGCGGGAGAAGACCAGGAACTCAGTCTGCTCGCGCCGTTGTACTCGTGCCGTGCACGTCCTAACCTGCCGAGGTATCCGTAATACCACGACAGTTGGCGCCGACCGTGGGGACCTCGCGACGAATCGCCATGGCTCCCGCAACAACCAAAGCTCAAGCCCTCTCATCTCCCGAGGGCGCTGGTCCCAGCAACCCGGCTCCGCCTCTGCGAGATGAGGCCTCCGCGGCCCTGCCGCCCGGGGGCACGCGGGGGGAGGACCCGCTTCCTCCGCCCGTGGCCTCCGGCCAAAGGGTCCCCATTTCTGACCCGGCGACCGCAGCTGAGCTTGCGGGGCCTAGTGCGCCCCAACTCTCCGTTCCGATCTCCGGAGATTCTATGCTGGGGGCTTTGATCCAAGGCCAGCTTCGCACCCAGCACACCCTGGAGGAGCTGCTGCGCGTCCTGGCGCGACCCCCGGCTCCCGTCTACCCGCCTCCATATCCGTTTATGGGGGTACTGCCCCAATTCTTCATGGGGCACCCCGCCTTTGCCGGGCCGAGGATGTTTCCCGTTCCCGGAGGTGCGCTCGGGCCATATCCGGCTCCGGGGATGCTTCCCACGCCGGGGGGTCAACTCGTCTCCGAGCCCTCCCCCGCATCGGGGAGTCACCCGGCCCCGGGTCCGGAACCCCCGCGAGCGGCTACCGGCGCGCCGGGGACAACCTCCGCGCCCGAGCCCGAGAGCCTTCGGGGGCCGACGCCCGTAGCCGGTGCAACGCCCGCTCAGGCAGACGCCCCGGGGACTCGAACCACAACTACTCCCGCCGCCGCATCGAGCGCGGACCCGGCGCATGGCCCAGTCCGCGCGCCGGCAGCGTCCACTGGGACAGTGGCAAATGCGCATCAGCTCCCTCCCCCTCCGGGGCCGCCCCTGCGGGCGCCCCCAGCGGATCAGACCCGCTTCACGAGGGAGGAGGTCGAGCGAATGCGTACCGCCAAGTCCAGGGAAACCATCTCCCGCCATCGGTCAGGACTCCCCCGAACCCGCGGGCGCGCGGAGACGCGCTCCCAACTCGCCCGGGGGAAGAGACCGTTCAAGGAAGCCGTTACCCTCCCGGCGGAATACCTCGACGCCCAAGAGGTCAGCTCAACCAATCCCGAGGAGAAGAGGCGATACCGTCACACCGGTGGACCGCTGCCACCCCTTCCAGACTCCGACAATGAGCATGCGTCCCCGGTGAGAGAAGACGGCGACCATCGATTCCCCAAGGAAGTTGTGGGACCAACCAACTGCTATGCAGCCGCCTCCGCCGCATCCACTGGCCGCGGCCTTACCGCCCACCGCACATCGAGCATTACAACGGTGAGTCCGATCCTTACGAGTTTGTGTAGGTGTACTCAACGGCCATCTCGGCGGCTGGGGGGGATGAGATAGTGCAATGCAATGTCTTTCCCCTCTACCTCACGGGCATCGCACGCTCATGGTTCTACAACCTGAAAGTTGGAACCATCAAGTCCTTCGTGCAGCTGAAGCGCGAATTTTGCTCGAACTTCCAGGGCAACTATGTGCGGCCCTTATACTCATCCCAGCTCTACACCGTCCGGCAAAGGACGGGGGAGACCATCCGCAGCTTCTTTAAGCGCTTCGCTCAGGTGAAGAGCAAAGTGGCGCATGTCCCTGACTCCATGGTCATCGAAGCATGCAAGAGCGGGATACTCCCCGGGGAGCTCCACCGGAGGCTCTCCCGGAGCTGCCCCACCTCCGCCGACGAACTCTTCACCGTACTTGAGAAGTACGCCCGCGCGGAGGAGGATGATCTTTGGAAGAAGAACCAGGGGGCTCCTACCCCCGCCGATCGGGAGGCCAGAGATCTCCCCAGCAAACGTCCCCGAAGAAACGATCGCCGCGAGCCACGGCCTCGGGACGCTTTCGTCCTCGAGGGCGAAGGCGGCTCGCGCGACAGCGGCAAAGGCAGTCGTGCCCCTCCTAAGTCAAAAGGCTACGGGGGAGGAAAATCCTCCTGCGGCCGCGAGAGCCGCCCCAAGGAGAGCAAGGAGGGCACAGTCAACGTGTGGTGCACCTTCCACAAGTCGAGTACCCACGCTACTCGAGAATGCCATCAGCTTCTACAACACTTCGCGGCTTTCCTCGACCAGCGCGGCCAGGGGGGAGGGGGCCCTGCCTCCTTGCCCCCCTCGACAGCCTTGCCAGCACTTCCTGCTCCTGTGGGCAAGCAGCAAAGATAGACACAAGAAGGGAGCTCAACCCAGAAGCTCCCCTTTCAAACCTCCCAAAGACGTATAAACGTCATTATGGGGGGATCTGCCTCGAGACGAGACTCCAAGCGTCAGCGCAAGGAGTATGCGCGAGAGGTGAAGGTAGTGGGGGTGCTGCATACGTCTTCGCCACCGAAATGGTCGGACGTCCCCCTCACCTTCACAGCGGAAGATGCGCACGGGGTTTGCTTCCCGCACGACGACACACTCATCGTCTCGGCTACAGTCTACAACTGCCAACTAGAGCGCATCCTCGTCGATGGTGGAAGCTCCGCCGACATCCTATACCTGAAGGCATTCAGGGAGATGCAAGTCGACGAGAAGCTGCTGCAGCCCGCACTCGGGCCGTTACAAGGCTTCGTCCCCGGGAAGACCATCCACCCGGTGGGGAAGGTCAACCTACCGATGACCTTCGGCACTCCGGAAAACTACCGGACGGAGATGGTCCGGTTTGATGTTGTGGACCTCCCCTCTTCATACAACGCCATTATGGGGAGGACCACGATCAACCATCTAGGGGCGGCGATTCACCAGAATTACCTCTGCGTGAAAATCCCAGGGCCTCACGGTGCGATCACCGTTCGAGGTGACCAGAGCGTGGCCCGCGCTCTTTACGAGCGCGCCACCACCGCTATCGGAAGCGTCAACATGATCAAGACTCCGGGGGGAGAGAACCCCCCCGAACCTCAAACTGCCCCTGCCGCTTCTTCCGGGAGGCCGCTCCCGAGGCCACGCCCCGAGGGAGACCTCCGGAAGGTCCAACTGTCCGCGGGAGATGAAGAGAGGACCGTCAGGATTGGAGCAGACCTCCTCGACGGGCACGCCGAGCAACTCGTGGCCTTCCTTCGCGAGAACTCGGACGTTTTCGCGTGGGAGCCCTCGGACATGCAGGGCGTCACCCGGGACGTCATTGAGCATAAGCTCGCAGTGATCCCCAGCCGCTCCCCGGTCAAGCAAAAGTTGAGGAAGCTATCCCTCAAGCGCCAAGACGCCATCAAGGTAGAGGTCGCCAAGCTTCTAGACGCGGGGTTTGTGCGGGAAGTCCTGCATCCCGAATGGTTGGCAAACCCCGTCCTCGTAAAGAAGTCAAGTGGCAAGTGGAGGATGTGCGTGGACTTCACTGACCTCAACCGCGCTTGCCCGAAAGATAACTACCCACTCCCGCGGATTGACCAACTGGTCGACTCGACCGCGGGATGCGAACTGATGAGTTTCCTTGATGCATATTCGGGGTACCATCAGGTTCGAATGGCGGCAGAGGACGAGGAAAAGACGAGTTTTATAACTCCCCTTGGCACCTTCTGCTATCTCCACATGCCCTTCGGGTTGAAAAACGCCAGGGCAACCTTCCAGCGCCTCATGACGCTGGTCCTGAAGGATCAAATCAGCCTCAACGTCGAGGTCTACGTTGACGACGCAGTCGTCAAAAGCCTTCGTGCGGCCGCACACATCAACGACCTTGGGGAGACCTTCCGCAGCCTCCGCAAGTATGGGTTGAAACTCAACCCGGAAAAATGCGCCTTTGGCGTACGCGGCGGGAGGCTGCTTGGCTTCTTGGTGTCCCAGCGGGGCATCGAGGCAAACCCTGAGAAGATCCGGGCCCTGCTGGACATGCCTCCTCCGCGTTCTGTTAAAGACGTGCAGAGGCTCGCCAGCCGCCTGGCCGCGTTGGGTCGCTTCGTCTCGCGGTCAGGAGAACGCGGACTCCAGTTCTTCAAAATCCTCCGGGATCTTGAGGGGTTCAGATGGACCCCCGAGGCCCAGACGGCGTTCGACGGGCTGAAGAAGTACCTTGCGAGCCCCCCGATGCTCGTGAGCCCATCCTCGGAGGAACCTTTACTTCTCTACTTCGCTGCGACCCCAGTCGCTGTGAGCGCGGTGCTTGTAAGAGAGCAGGATGGGCAACAACGCCCCGTGTACTACGTAAGCGAGGCCCTTCAGGGGGCTAAGACACGGTACACTGAGGTGGAAAAGCTATGCTATGCCCTCCTCATGGCGTCGTGGAAGCTCCGCCACTACTTCCTCGGGCACCCAATCACGGTCCCGTCGTCTCTCCCGCTGGGGGAAGTGGTGAGAAACAAGGAGGCCACCGGCCGAATTGGCAAGTGGGGGGCCGAGCTCGCTCCTTTCTCCCTCACCTTCACGGGCCGCTCCGCCATCAAGTCGCAAGTCCTCGCTGACTTCGTGGCGGAATGGACCCCAACCACCGAAATGGACGGAGGGACTCCCCTCGCCCCTCCCCGGTGCCAGGACCATTGGACGCTCATGTTCGATGGCTCCCTGTGCCTCGCTGGGGCCGACGCGAGGGTGGTTCTCCGGAGTCCAGAAGGGAAGATGCTGGAGTACGCCGCCAGGCTCGAATTCCCAGCTACGAACAATGTCGCCGAGTATGAGGCCTTGCTCCTGGGATTGCGCCTCGCGCGCTCCCTGGGAATCCGCCGCCTCTTGGTGAAAGGGGACTCCCAGCTGGTGGTCAACCAAATGGACAAGTCCTACTTGTGCCACGACGCGAACCTGAGTCTATACTTGGGAGAAGTGCGGAAGATGGAAAGACACTTCGAAGGCTTGGAGGCCCGATACATCCCCCGACGGGATAACACCCGGGCCAACGCGTTGGCCCGGGCGGCCAGTGCCCGGGAACCTCTTCCCAAGGGCGCTTTTCTGGAAATCATCACGAGGCCCTCGATAACCCTTCCGGACGCGAACCCTGAGGTTCGCGTCCCAGGGGTTTCCGAGATCACTCGGACTGTATCGTGGATGGATCCCCTCATCTCCTGCATAAGGGACGAGGGGGAACCTTCCGGTGACGCTGAGGTGAAGCGCCTCCGCGCCAAGGCCAGGGCGTACGTTCTGCTGGATGGGAAGCTCTACAAGGAGGGGGCTTCTGCCCTCCTTTGCTGCCTCCCACGGGCGGAAGGACTCCAGCTCCTCGAGGACATGCACTCGGGGAGCTGCGGATCCCACTTGGCTCCGCTGGCGGTCGCGGCGAAGGCCCTTCGCCAAGGATTCTACTGGCCCACGTTGGTCCGCGACGCACGGGATCTAATCTCCGCATGCGAGGCCTGCCAAAAGATGGCGAAGGGCACCAGGCTCCCCTCCGCGACATTGCAAACCATCCCTGTTACTTGGCCCTTCGCGCGCTGGGGGATGGATCTCCTTGGTCCCTTCCCCCCAGCACCTGGGGGCTACAAGTACGCGGTGGTCGCCGTGGATTACTTCTCCAAGTGGGTGGAGGCTGAGCCCTTGGCCAGCATCACTTCCCACGCAGTGCAATGTTTTTTCTGGAAAAATGTCGTATGTCGCTTCGGGGTCCCCCAAGAAATCACCGTCGACAATGGGACCCAGTTCGACTCGGCATATTTCTGGGAATTCTGCGAAGGCTTAGGCACTACCCTCCATTTTGCCTCCGTGGCCCATCCACAAAGCAACTGAGCCGTTGAAAGGGTCAACGGCATGATCCTACAAGGCTTGCGTCGACGGCTTGAACAGACCACCTCCAAGCGAGGCGCATGTGTAGAAGAGCTCCCAAGCATCCTCTGCTCCATGCGCACCACCCCTAGCCGAGCGACAAGGTGCACGCCTTTCTCGCTCATCTACGGGGCCGAAGCAGTTCTCCCCTCGGAGATTGGTTTTCGATCGCTGCGGGTCAAGCTCCTGGACGGAGCTATGACCGCGGCGCATCAAACCAACGAGGATAATCAACGATTGGAGGTCAACCTCGTCGAAGAAGAACGCGACCGAGCGCTCCTTCACCACACCATCTACGAGCGCGAGATGGCACGCGCGTACAACCAGCGCGTGCGCGAAAGGGCCTTCCCCCTTGGGGACCTGGTCCTCAAGCGCGTGACAGACCCCCAAGCCCAGGGCAAACTATCCCCTAAGTGGGAGGGCCCATACAGGATCTCCACAGTCCTGGACTCCGGAGCCTACAAACTCTCCACACTTGAAGACCAAGAGCTGACGCACACTTGGAACATAACCTTGCTTCGCAAGTTTTATGTTTAGCCTCCGGGCTCGCCACCTCCTCCGCCGCGCTTCCGCGGGGGGAGGCTTATGTACTCAGTTTCCTCCCCGGCCGTGCTTTTGCGGGGGGAGGCGTTGTATCTCACCCTCTATTAATACAAGTGGATTTTTTCATCAACTCTGGGATTTTTATGTCTCCGTTAAATTGAATGGCTTTTTCCTGCTTCACCGTTGGAATTGTTTTACAGGAGTTTTTTCTTCCGCCTAAATGGCGACGTCTCCTCTATAAAAATTCCCTCCCCGTGAGGATGCCCTCTCCGTGAGGAAGTGGGTTAGCACAGCCTAAAGTCCCTACAACAAGAGCACAGCTCCCATAGGGCGGCTTACAGTAACCCCTCGTGGACTGAGGGGGTAAGCGGCAACCCAGTTCTCACGAACTGCGGTAACGAGTCACCTTGAGAGATTAGTCCCCCCTCGAACACTCTACATCCGCAACCGGGTTATGGAACCCTTCTAAGGGAACATCCATTGCCTCCCGCGGCAGACAGAAAACTCGCTTTCAGAGTTTGTCATCTCAAAAAGATAGACCGACTACTTTCTCGGTCGGGCACCAACGCTAGCCCCCGGGACTCCCGACGAGGGGCTACGCAAATTACGCACCCAGTGCATTCCGAGTCCTTTCACTCGTTACCCACAGCGCGCGGAGCTGTGCTGCACCCCGCTGTGGGGGAGGGGGAGGAAAACCCCGGACCCGGACAGAAAAACAACGGCTTTACGCGGAAAGCTTCGAAGTTTCTGAGACAAAGACGCGGCAAATAAACAAGTCTATGGCTTTATTGATACAACATCACACTGGGGGACAACCCCCCCGGTAGGACGAAAGCGCCCCCCGGGTGAGACCCGGGCGCGCGAGCATGGCTCGGGGAGTTAGGCTCCCGCGGGAAGATACTTCGAAGAACGATCCCCGAGAAGCAACTACACCTAATAATCCCGGAGACCCTCCGAGATCTCCCAGGAAAGATCCTTGTACAAACTTCTAACACGCCGAAGAGCCCGCCGAAGAAGACTCTCCAGCCAGCACTCGTAGCTGGCCGGGGGGAGTATCCTGAGCGGGGGGACCTTTAGGGCCCCCGGCCTCGGTGGAGATAACTCGGCGCGACAATCGTCGAAGTTTCCCAAGTGCCACTCCGGGAGCCAACGTAGCAGGGCCAGCTCCCCGGAGGCACCTCCCTTCGTAAAGTTAGCACGAACGGATTCGGAGACTGGCCCGCCGGATGCTCCCCCGGCTGCCAGACTAAGTAAAATCGAGGCCGCCCGGGCGCTACTCGGGCTAGACCCCTCGGGCGACCCTCGAGCACTCTCCAAAAGATGTTCCTCAGGGCAAGAAAGCCCTGGGAAAGCGATGTCTAAGGATACCTGCCAACAAGTTGAACACACTTAGCAAAAGCACTACTTTATTCCAGTTGAAGGATATTTACAAGTTCTCGGGGCTCTCTCTAGAGAAGCCACCCGGAGCAAAAAAGACCTAAAAAGAGAAGCCTAATCTAACCGGGGGGGAGGAGCTCATACTTGCCTGTCCTTGTTCCCCCCCAGGGGGACGCCTGCGCTGGCTGACGCGTCCTGACCCGAGCGCCGGCCGCCCGTCTCCATGGTGCCGGTGATCCGGTCGAAGAGAGCCTCGGCGGACCGCTCCAGCTCAGCCCGCCGAGGGTCGAAGAAGGCGGGGAAGCTCCGGGGGACAAGCTCCCCGATGACCCCGGCGCCCTCCCCGCGGTGCTCAACGAGGGCCGCCGCCAAGGCAATCACCGGAACGGCAAGGCCTCGTGCCCGAGCCTCCGCAGCGGCCGGGATCAGGGCAACCTGCGCACCGTGGAAGTGCGCGGCCTCCCCGACCGACGCCGGCGCCGGGTCGGGGCCTGCTCCCCACCCGAGCTCGATCCCGAGCTCCTCGAGGGTAGAGCGGATCGCCCTACCTCCCGCTACCACGGCCTAGACGCCCGAAGCTGCGGCCTCCCACTCCGCCTGCAGCTCCCTCCGGAGCCGAGAGGCCGTGTCCTCGACGGCGGCGAGCCGAGCCTGCACGGCGGCGAGCTCCCCGAGCGCCCACTCCATCTCGGAGCGCTATGAGGCCGCGTCCTTTTGCGCCTTCTCCTTCCCGGCGTGCTTAAAGGCTACTATGTCCTCGGCAGCCCGGAGACGCGTGGCGAGCCGAGACCTAAAGCCCCGGGCCAGTGCAACCGTCTACGCGAAAACAATGATCAGAACACAAAAGATGGACGACCATGAAATTCAAGTAACCTACGCGAAGTCCGGAGGCGATCACCGCGTCGACGTCACCCTCGTCGCCACCCGGGTCGCTCCCGCGGGAGGCCTCCCCACCATGCAGAGCCCCGTCCTCTGGAGTCCCATCGTCGGAGGAGCCGGAGGCCTGATCCGGCGGAGGCACCGGAACCCCGGGGCGGACGAACAGGCCCTTACCCCTCCCGGGTACAGGAAGCGCCGCCATCGTGGACGGAAGCGCCGCCGTCGTGGACCGAACCGCTGAAAAGCCCATCTCTGGGGCCAGGATCGAGGCCATCGGCAGGCCGCCCGGCATCCGAAACCGGACGGAGACCTCGCTGGACGAGGGCTGCGGCCGAACCCCCGCAGGAGCAGGAGGCGGCGAAGGGCTCGGAGCGTACATCTCCGAGTCCGAGCCCTGGCCCTCTCCGGCCGGAACGCCGCCCATGGGATCCGGCCCGCCCGGTGTGTCCGGGGTTGCGTCCGACGCCCCAGCAACCCTCGCCGCGGAGTCCCTCGCTGGAGAAGGCGGAGGTGAAGACCGGGGCCTCGCGGGACTCCTCCGAGCCCGGGATCCCACGAGGCTGCCGGACGGGCGAGACCGCTTCGAGGGTCCGCCGGCAACCTCCTTCCCCCGCTTGCACGAAGCAGGGGTGGGCAGAGGCACCCGGGCTGGGAGCCTCAGCCCAAACGCCTCCGCGACGGTGTTTCGGGGAGGACCCTCCCCGATGACGCGAACTACCCTCTCGTGCTCGTCCTCATAGTATCGACCAAGGAGGGTCGCCGCGATCTCCTTGGCCCAACCATAGGACCTAACTGCAAGAGTAACAAATGAAGCAAGAACTAGGAAAAATCTCCCAACATGGAGAAGAGGTCCGAATACTTACGGTTCGCCACCGCCATCCGGGGTGGCCTGTGCGCCGCCGACATCCCCCTCCCTCGACGGGTGTGGAACGGCGCCACTCGGAGGAGGGCCATCTCCTCCGCAAGATCCCGCATGGACCGCCGGAATCGGGCCTCCGCCATCGCGGTGAGGAGGTCCATCTCCGCCACGGTCCACTCGGGAGCCACCGGGCCGCCGGACCGCGAATACGTCGACGGCTCCCGAGAGTAAGTCACCCCCGGGTCTCCTACCCGGAGGTAAAACCAATGCCGGAGCCAGTCCCCCCAGTGGTCCCGGGAGGCTAGCACCGGGTACTCGTCGGCGCGGCCTGGGGTCAGCTGGATCATAATGGAGCCGAAGGCTGACCTAGGGCCGCCTCTCCTCACCACCGGGCCCCTCGCCGATGGCTCATAGAAGTACCGCAGGAGCCGCAGGGTGGGCTCCGTCACGGCGGTCGTCTCGCACAACCAGACAAACAAGCCCATCCTGACAAGAGTGTTCGGGGTGAGGTGGTTGAGCGAGAGGCCGTATACCTGCAGGAACTCGCGCAGCAGCGGGTGCACCGGAAGCCGGAGGCCCGCCTCCACGAAGGCCTCGAAGGCCACCACCTCCCCGTCCCGGGGGCTCGGCACCTGCTCCGCGTGGCCGGGGATCCTGATGTCTCCCGCCCGAAAATAGCCACGCTCCAAGAAGGCCTCAAGGGCCCCCGAGGAGAACTCGGTGGCCCCGAGGAAATCGGAAGTCACCTCCTCCGCGGGCAGCTCGGAGACCTTGGCGCGACTCTTCGGCGCCATCAGGGACAAACTCGTCGAAAAACCGCCGGAACTCACCGGGTGCTTCCGGGGAGTGTCACCGGGAACTTCCGGAAAGAAGTCACCGGAAATTACCGGCAGCCACCGGAAGCTACCGGGAAAGGTATCGGGAAAAGGTCACCGGACGTTACCGGAAGACACCGGAAGCTACCGGGAAAGGTCACCGAGCGCTTCCGGGCAAAGTCACCGGAAATCACCGGACGCTACCGGGAGACTACAGAGGTTTGTGGGGTTTGAGGGCTTTTGGGCATGCTCAAACTAAGGCCCCCCCCCCTATTTATAGGTGATGGAGGGGGACCTGGATGCCCGCCACGTGTCCACAAAGCCATCGAAACCGCGGGGCTGAACCGTCGCGCGCAAAACGAGGCGACGCGAATGTGAACGCTTCGAAGCGATGCGTCTGTTCGAGGATGGACGCGTCCCGCGAAGATACGTTTCGGAAGCTGAAACGCCGCCGGCGGTGTAAGGGACTCCGTGGAAGATGAAGCGTCATTGTTGGGAACTTCACAAACCCAGCGGAGGCACCAAGTGCCCCCGAGGGCCTGGGGGGCTACTGTTGGGGGAATCCCCGGGAGGCCCCACGAAGTCCTGAGGAGTCCCCAGTGAAATCCGGAGAGCCACTGGGCCCCCGGTGAGATCCGGAGGGTCACTGGGCGCCCGGTGAGACCCCGAGCGCCACCGGAATCCCAGTGAGACCCGGAGCGCCACCGGGCCCCCGGTGAGATCCGGAGGGTCACCGGGCGCCCGGTGAGATCCGGAGGGTTACCGGGATCCCGGTGAGACCCGGAGAGCCACCGGGCCCCCGGTGAAGATCCGGAGGGTCACCGGGCGCCCGGTGAGATCCGGAGGGCCACCGGGCCCCGGTGAGATCCGGAGGGTCACCGAGCGCCCGGTGAGATCCGGAGGATCACCAGACCCCCGGAGAGTCCCGAAGAGTCTTCGGGTTCCCGAAGGGCGGCTGCTGACCGTGAAGCCCCTGGGAAGTCGGTGAGGCCACGTGTCGAGCATCCAGGCCGTCCCCGTGGTCAAAGGACGTCCCCGCCCTTCCATCCGACGGTTGCAGCGAGGGCTCTTTCGTCTTTTGTATTTCTTAGGGGCTATATATACCCCTCTTGTACCCTTTTTTAGGGATTCGAATTCATTTATATTAACGTAATATCCGGCTCTCTTGGAGACCTCTCCCCGAGAGCTCACCTTCCCAGCGGACTTGCGTCCGAAGAGAGCCAACAGGACTAGAGCCCCCACTGGGACCTGAACCTGTATAAATCCCCGTGTCAGTTTCTGTGTTGCCCGGCGGGAGAAGACCAGGAACTCGGTCTGCTCGCGCCATTGTACTCGTGCTGTGCACGTCCTAACCTACCGAGGTATCCGTAATACCACGACAAAGCCAAAGTTGGGGCAAGTCTCATGAAGAACCACAATAATAATGACACCACTCTAAACAATCTTTAGATTTTAAATTAAGAGGTCTAAGTAGATAGGGTGTAATTTGGTTGGATTACAGATTGATATTGATATATCATATCCACATTAAAATTTTCAAAAAACATGGATAAGATGTTATTACTAATTTCTAAGTTTGTTGTTTACTTACTATAAAAATTTGAGATTCATCGGATACTATTTAGGTAAGTCTAATATATGGGTGTTTCAAAAGTATCTTCATAAAAATATTCCATGTTATATATATAAAATACCACTCATGACACTTATCACTTTAATGTGTTGGTTCATTGGAGATGTTTAGAGAAGAGTGAGAAATAAAAATATTTATTTATATGTTAGAAAAGAGAAAATTGATTACAGAATAACTCAACATATGAGCAAAGTGATAATCAATAAAAAAATAAAAAAAACCGAAACAGCTATTGCCTAACGAGGCATCAGCGTCCAGCCTTCAGCATTAAAAAAAATTTTTCGTCTCGCCTTTCACGAAGCACCGCACTCAAGCCCGCGTAGGACTCTGGCCTCGTACAATTTGGATTCAGACGCTGCGATACTTCCGAAAAACATGAAGTGGAAGGCGGTGACTGGTTGGTTGACGGTGCCGGCGTGGTACATGCACCCTACTCATCTGTATTTTTTATTTCTTGAAGGCATCTTTACTTTTTAATTTCTGATCACAAATAAAAGTACTAGTCCCAAAAGATTCATGTGCTCAACACTAAATCTAACCTATCTAATTTACAATAAAAATATGTGATATTAGAGAAATCATATTTGCCAAAATATCACGTTTGTCAAGAGAGTTAGAAATTCCTATCTTAATAAAAAATTTAGAAAAAAAGAAAAATTTAACTATTTATTAGTTTTATAACGATATAAATGGATTTTATAAGATTTAGAAATCGGTATAAAAGACAACTCTAAATCTGTTTCGAATTACATAGTTACACATAATTCTTTTAGAATTGAACTTCTTATATATATATATATATATATATATATATATATATATATATATAGACACACTCACATAAACACTATTCTACACTCACCCCTAAAATAGTTATTCTATACTCAGTCTAGAAATTGCCCGATCTAATTTATTAGAATAAAGTACAACCGTTGGATTGAGATAGCAGTTATTCTTTGTTTAAAAGAATTTAACGTCGTTTTAACGACAGTAAATATTTGAAATATTTTGTTATTGATCGATATCCGCACCAACCACCTCTTCATCTTATTTACTGCGCTCCCACATCTTGTTCACATCCAGTAAATTTACTGATAAAAATATATAATATATATATCTATAGTATATGACCAGTAAATTTATACTACACGACCAGTAAATTTATTGACTATATACTATACATTTACTGTTCTGTCTAATAAATCTGTAGTATACGACCAATAAATTTATATTACGCAACTTATAAATTTACTGATAAAAATCTATAGTATAATATATAGTATGTGACCAATAAATTTACTGATCCGTCTAATAAATCTGTAGTATACGACCAATAAATTTATATTACGCGACCAGTAAATTTACTGACTAATATGATTTCGGTTCCTATTTTTTAGTTGGTTCCTATTTTTTAAGGATAGTGTGAGGTTGTAACAAATCGTGATATAGGTTCCTATTTTTTAAGGTAATGGAGTCGTTTATGGTAGTTACTACCGTCAATAAAATTCTAATCTCGATGCATGATCCAACGATGCAGAAGATGAGTATAGAATAGCTATTCTAGAAGTAGGTGTAGAATAATGTCTCTATATATATATATATGTATATATGTGTGGGGGGGGGTTTAAACTATTGTAATATTAGTACTATTATATATTTGTTGGGTTTTATAAAATAATTAGTAAATCAAAAAATTAAATTGATGAGAAATGTCAATGTTCCCTTCAACTCTAGACGCCTATCCACAACTCTTTGATGTCATCATCAAACATTTTAATTATTTTTTCTTATAAATTATCATAGTTAGATCATAAACTTAAGATCATTATATATTTCATGCATTGATCAGTTCACTTAAAAATTTAAATTTATAAATTTTAAAAACTCAATCTATTCTTACTTTAACAATATTTATAAATATAAAACTTTTTTATATAATTACTGTACAATTATTGAGGTTTATTGGCTATAAAAGAACTTTTACAAAAACATGTCATAAAATATAAATAAAACTCAAAATTTTGCAAATCCCACCCTCAATTATTCTCCTCATTTATTATCACCCCCCGAAAATTCTCGCCGATTTGTAAGCTCACCTCTCCGCTCGTTTCCCTTCCTTCTCCATTCCCCCTGTTCTTCCGCATCCAGGACCAAGGTACAGCAAATTCTTGGGTTTTCTCGTTCCAATTCTTGGGTCTTCTTGTCCCAATTCTTGGATCTTTGTGTGTGTTGTTAGGATTGGATCGATCTGGGGTTTCTTGGATGGCGCACCGGGTGGATCACGAGTACGACTACCTGTTCAAGATCGTGCTGATCGGCGACTCTGGGGTGGGCAAATCCAATATCCTCTCGCGATTCACGCGCAATGAGTTCTCCCTCGAGTCCAAGTCCACCATCGGCGTTGAGTTCGCCACCCGCACCCTCCAGGTCCACCCGTCTCAGATCTCCCTGCAAGCTTTTTCTTTATTGCGTTGCGTGCATTTGCTTTGATTTGATTTGGTTGATGGTGTGTGGTCTGTGTATGATCTGTGTTTTTGTTAGATGTTGCTTCCAGCCTGGAGATTGTTTTCTTTGCCTAGGCTATGTATGTTTGATTGAAGCCAATCATGTGATGTTGCCGTTAGAGCAGACTAAATTGTTGTGAAATGATAACCAGCGGCATCCCCTTTTTAAAGGATTTGATGGCAAATGGCAGTATGGCATAAGGAGGCTTTGTGTGTGTTTTTTTTGTTTGGGTGAGAGAGGGAGTTTTGTCTAACTTGAAACTTCGCCAAATCCAGCTGATTTCTTCGGAAAGTGTTCTTTAAAATTTTCAATGCAAATAAACAAACACAAGGATAATTATTGAAGTGTGCATTCCCGAAGCTCGAATCACTCTCGCTCCAATCACCAAAATATAGGTTTGGCATGTAGGCCAAACAAATCAAAACTATTCTTACACAAGTTTAAACACATTCTATTTTTGTCAAATCACTACTTCAACCTCAAAATTAACAATCTTAACCCTTGATGAGTAAGAAGAGTGGTGTGAAAAACTGAGTACTCTGGACTAAGTCCAAGCAAGATCTCAAAGTAACTTCATCATTGGAGAAAGGGTGACCTATAATCTGAATACGATCAACAATTCCCTTTGCTTTGAGAAGATACTCCATTGAGGAAGAGCCTTTGGACCAAGGTAGTTAGCATCGTGACTCTAGTCACTGAATTGTACGATTCTACGGATCAAATCGACCCAAGTCGCACTTTGGATCGGAATCACATTGGATTGGGGTAGAATCGCGATCCTAGTCGTAGAATCGGTTAGAATCGCGACCCCAACCGATTCTACCTGATCCTAGTCTCGTCGGCACAGCTTAACTTTTAAATGTCATATCTTTCACATATGTACTCCAATTTTGAAGATCCATATATAAAAATTGATTGTCTCGATGAACTCTTCAACTTTGTAGCTTTAAGTTGATGGGCGATGAGGGCAGTCTTGATGAGGTGGCTTTGAAGGAGGATGGAGGGTGTTGGTTGGGTCTTGTCAGAGATGGTGAGAAAGAGCAAAATATAAGAGCATAAATGTCAATAATCAAACTAATTAATGGGACTTCACGGTAATATCCTATGGCTAAAATTATTTATTTTGCAGTGTCCCTGTGGCCCGCAGTATGTTTTTTGAATGCTTTTGCCCAAATGGATTGTCTTTGGAATGTCCAATATTTAATTTTCCCAAAAGACAAATTTCAATGAAGTGACTTATCTCTATATTTTTTCTTGTGGGCAATTTGCTATAGGACATCGGAAAAATTATGGGTTTAGTTATTGGACACTGATGTCTCAATCACATGTGAGTTTTGGACCTACATGTTATCCTTACAATTAGTATTCTATAGTAATATCCTATTTTTTAGTGTCCTTCAGCTATTTTTTTCTTTTTCTTTTTTTGCTAGTTTTGCTGAAATTTGTCTTTTTTGTTTTTCACTTTGTTAGATTTGAGTTAGGTTTTTAAATTTTGTAGAAGGGTAGAAAATCTAGCCTTTAGCTCTTCTATTTTCTGAGATGGTTTTGAAACATTTTGGGAGGTCTGCCCGATTTTCACCTGTAGGGGGTTTGCACTTGATACCAGCATCAGGCAATGCGATGCATGTGCCTCTAAAATGGTACATGGTTCATCTTCGACATAACATGTGACAAAATTGTCACCTATGAACTTTTCAGTCCTGCATGTTCTCAAAATTAATGGTTGAAATTAAATTCATATGGCCCATACGAGAGATGCTATCAAAATTGATGACATAAAAGTGATTGCCACACACATCACACATTTTATGACACAGATAAGCAGAACAAGCCTATGTCTAGATAGCCTTTTCCAATAAATGTTCCAAATTTAGTTGAAATAAATTTATTGGATTCAAACACTAATTTAAAACTGTCACGACATAAAAGAGAACCACTAATCAAATTTTGATGGGAAAATTGATTTTAAGCCATTGAACTTTGGTGCATAATACAATATGTTATTGATTTTTGGACTTTTTGTTATACGCTATTAGATTTTTATTATCTAACTTTATATGCCATTTATGACTGGTCACCAAACTTTTTTCAATTTTTGAAGTTGCAAAATTTAAAAAATTAGAAAATTTTCATTCCAATTTTTCCATTTATTTAAAATCATGATTAGGTCCCAACTGAGAGGGGTATTTTGTGTTAGAATTTAAGATTATAATTCCAACTCCATTTGATTAATGGTAAAAAGAGATATATACACCAAGGAGGAGCAACCTCCAAGAAAGGAATAAAGTAAGACTATAATAGTAATAACCTATACAATAGCCTATATACTCTTAACATTTTGGTGTTGTTTCCAAGTTGATCGGCTAAATAGCAGATAATATTAGGCAATAAAATCAAGTGATATATAATAAAGAGTCCAAAAGTCAATGGTATATTGTATTAGGCATCAAAGTTCAATGGCATAGAATTAATTTTCCCAATTTATTCATGGTTAGGACAAACAACACGTTCTTGAGTTAGAGCTTTGCCTATGTAAGCTTGAGTTCTGCACTTCCAACACCACGCACTATTGTTGTAGACCTGTTGTTAGGGGTGGAACTTTAGCTCGTGGCTCGCGAGCTACTCGGGCTCGACTCAGTTTTTGGCTCGGCTCGGGCTTGGCTCGCTAACAAACGAGCTGAGTTCAAGTTGTCCTCATAGCTCGGTTCAAAAACAAGCCAAGCCCGAGCCAAACTGTAGCTCGCTCAGGCTCAGCTCGGTATATAAATACATACAAAGTAAACTCTGTCGCCCCCGCCGCCCCGCGCCCCTCCGTCTCCCTCGGCAGCCCCACGACTCCTCTACTGCCCCGCACCTACTTTGTCGTTGTCGACCGCCCCGCGCCTCCTTCGTCACCCCCGACCACCCGGCACCGCGCCGCGCCTCCTCCACCGCCCCTGGCCGCCCGACGCAGCGCCTCAGTCTCCCCTAGCCCCCCAGCATTGCGCCGCGCCTCCTACGCCGCCCCACGCCTCCTCCGTCTCCCTCGGCTGCTCGGCATAGCGCCTTTGTCTCCCTCGGCTGCCCAATGCCTCCTCCTTCTCCCCCGGCCGCCGGGTGCCTCTTTCGTCGCCCCGGCTACCCGGCACCTCCTCCGCGGCCCCGAGCCTCCTCCCTCGCCCCCGGCCTCCTGGCATCGTGTCGCGAAAACAACGGACTTGGTCCAACTCTCGAGCTGGACCGAGCTATCTCGCGAGTTGGGCCGAGCCGAGTTCGAGTTGAATGTTCAGCTCGATGAGCTAACTGAACCGAGCCGAATCAGCTCGCTAAGCTGAACGAGCTCGAGCTGAGTCAAGATCAGCTCGCTCGAACTTGGCTCGTTTCCACCTCTACTTGTTGCCCATCCGGATAGTGCTACATCCTTCAACTTGCATTGAAGGAAAATTGGAATGATCAACATATGTTGTGTCTAGTAGCTCTGGTGTCCAATCACCATTCAATGGTTTGACATATTCGCCACGACCTTTAGGCTCTGTTGATTTGGTCATATGGTCCTTTGCCTTTTCTATCACGGCATTTACAGGCCACTTGTCTTGTCTTGGTGCAAACAAAGAAAATAACAATCTTCATAGCTTTTTCCTGAAAAGAGATGGACACTGGTGACGGATTCCAGCGGGAGGAGGTGGACGCCGTCGGGAGATTGGAAAGTCTAACCCTAACTTTGCTCTAATACCATGTCAGGAATTGAAGATGATAATTCCATCTCAATTTGATTAATGGTAAAGTAAAGTGATAAAGCAAGGAGGAGTAGTCTCCAAGAAAAGGAAAAGTAAAGTGCTAAAGCAAGAATATGGTTATTCCTTCAAATACTTGTGATTTATGCTCAGAAGGTCTTACTGAAACTCAATTTCATATCTTCTTTGAGTGTAATTTTGCAACTCAATGCTGGAATTTTATTGGAATAGAGTGGATATGGAATTCTTCTTTTTTGGATATAATTTGGAAGACAAGGAATGATAATCTGCTTTTTAAAGATTTTTTCATGGAGTATCATTGTGGCTCTTTGGAACATTTGGAAAATTCGGAATAATAGGATTTTTCAACATATTGTTCTGAATTTCTCGGATTAGAAGCAGGCTTTCATTTCTGACTTGAAGCTAGTTGCATTTCGATCGCCGAAAAGGATTAGAATTCAAATTTTACAATGGATTGACTTATTGTAATTTTTTCTCAATATTTTCTCTTTGCTTTTCCTGTTCTTAATTTTGTACTTATCTTCTTTAATTATATTAATATATTTAGTAGTAGGCTTCTTGCTTACTGTCATTGGTCAAAAAAAGTGATAAAGTAAGGGTATAGCAGTAATAGCCTATATACTCTAACAAAGGCAGCTTTCTTTAATGGTGTGTTTGAAGAAGAGATCTACATGACATAATGGTGAGCTTGAAGAAGAGATCTACATGGAACAGTCGGATGGTTTTGTAGCACCCAGACAGGAGAATAAATTATGTCGTCTGATTAAGTCGAAATGTGGTTTTAAACAAATCCCTAGACAATGGCATGATAAGTTCGATAGGACTGTCCCTGGTTGGTTTTTGCATGAATGAACCCAACAAATGTGCCTATATTGATTTAATGGTGATCAAGGTGTCATTCTATGTATATATGGAGATGACATATTGTTCGGTACAAATATATAAATGTGATTAATGACATTAAGTCCTTTCTATCCAAAATTTCACTATCAAAGACCTGGGAGAAGCAGATGTTATCCGAAACATTGAACTAATAAAGGGTGAGAATGAGATTACACTTTTGCAATCTCATTGTGGAGAAAATGTTAAATAGATTCAGATTTATTGATTGTATGCTTGTTGCCACACCTTATGACTCAAGCTTTGACTAAAAAAGAACTTGAGTCTTGGAAAAGATATACATTGATATTCGCATACCATTGGTTCTTTAATGTATTTGGCTTATGCCGTGAGGCTAGACATCTCACATGATGTTAGCATATTGGGTTGGTACACTGTCAATTGGGAAAAAAGTGGTGTTACCTTAAAGGGACCATGGGTTATGCCCTTCACTATGCTAGAAATCTATCCATACTAAAAGGGTTTAGTGACTCATTTGAATATCAGATTTCAAAGATAAACAGAAACATAGACAGGGGATCCCCGTGTTGAAACCCTCTTACTTTGAAAGTTCCTTCTTGCAAGATAGGATGACTAATGTATGCAGTCTAATGAGGAGTAATACTATAAAAGAACTCTATTTCAGAACTATGAGATAGAATATTTTGTTTTCTTCTTTACTCTTTTCTTTATTTGGATTTTCTTGCAATTTTTTCTATTTAAAGTAGGTAATGTATATAGAATTTATACTTTCTTTGTTGTCGTCAGATCTGCGTGGTTTCTAGTTGTCATTGTTGTTGTTGCTGCGCAATTGCTGGTCGTCCCCGTTGTCGTCCTCGTGGCTGTCGTTGTTTCAGGTGCCGCCGTCGCCTTAGTTGTCGTTGCAATCGCCGCCGCAGACGCCCCACTTTTGCCGTTGCCTTTGCTTCCGCTGCAGTCGCAGCCGTTGTCGCCGCCGCCGCCGCTGCTTCTGCCACTTTCGTCGTTGTGGATCAGACAGGCTCTATGTGCTGGACTATCTACATCTACCCTCTTGTTCTTTGTCACTTGCGTTTTCTACCTCAACTAACTCACTATATTTTGTCTCTGCCAATTTCCCCAGTGGCATCATAGGTTAGGTCATCTATTTGGATCTTGACTGTCTACTTTAGTCCGACAGGGTGTGTTTAGTCGTGTCTCCCCAAACACTGATTTTGTTTGTACGGGTTTTAAGTTGGGCAAGCAGCTACAACTCCAATATTGGATGTGTCTGTCCAGGTCTAGGTCTCCTTTTGATTTGATCCATTTTGATGTATGGGTCCTGCTCCCTTCCCTTCAAAGGAGGCCACAGATATTATGTTATTTTCATTGATGATCATGCTAGATATACATGAATTTATTTCATGAGACATCACAATGAGTTTTTTTTATTTATAGATTTTTTGCATCTATGATACGGACTCAGTTTTCCACTTTTAGTAGAGCTTCGTTCTGACCCAGGGGGAGTATCTATCCCACAATTTTCGAGAGTTCTTAGCTTCTCAAGGTACCCTCCCTCAACTGTCCAGTTCAGGTGCCCATGCCTAGAATGGTGTTGCCGAACGCAAACATCGTCATATCATTTGAGACTACTTGTACCCTTTTGTTAGCATCTCATGTTCCTTCTCACTTCTGGGCAAAGGCCATCTCTACCTCAGTCTACTTATCAATCTTCAGCCATCTTCTATTCTTTCTGATCGTAGTCCAGGTGAGTGTCTCTTTTTTGCACCGCCACGCTATGATCATCCTTTCGCCTAGGGAATGCACGAAACTGATGGCTTAGCGTATTCCTTGGCTATAGCCTCGAGCATAAGAGCTATCATTATTACGATCCCTTTGCTCGACGAATCAGATTCTCTCGCGATGTCACTTTTGTTGAGGATCAGCCGTTCTATCTTTCATCCTCTTCTCGTTTCACCCTTTCTACTACCACTATTGATGTCTCGTTTATTTACTTTCCTTCTACTCCCTCTGGTGAGACATCTCCACCTTCCTCAAACCTGCCACTTGCTAAGACACATCCACCTCCCACAAACTTGCCACTTGTTGAGACATCGCCTCCCTCCACAGATTTGTTACTTCCCTCGAGGCCTCTCTCTTTTCCCTTATCACTATTGTCGTCCTCATCCTTCCTCTGATGATCCAACCCCAGAGCCTGCTCAACTTGGCCCAGTATCTACTCCTATGGTCCCTTGCGATGTTCCACCAACACATGAGGTCCCTGCTGCAGCAGAGTTGCCACAAACTGGATATCATTTGGGGGATCGCTCTCCTATTGCTCGACTTGATCGCTTTGGCTTTGCGGCTTTGCTGGTGTTTGTCATGTACACGAGCCAGCTACTTCTCAGGAGGCAGCTAGTAGTCCAAAGTGGCACTCTGCTATGGTTGAAGAGCTTGATGCTATGGCCCAGACTTCGACTTGGAAGATTGTACCTTGTCCTCCTCATGCAGTCTCTATTACCTGCAAGTGGTTTTTCAAGATCAAAACCAAAGCAGATGGTACTGTTGAGCGTTGTAAAGCACGACTAGTAGATCGTGGTTTTCAACAGGAGTATGGGCGTGACTGAGGAGACCTTTGCTCCGGTTGCTCACATGATGACTGTTCGTACTCATTGTTGTGGCTGTTGTGCATGGTTAGGATCTCTCAGATGGATGTCAAGAATGCGTTTCTGAATGGTGATCTGCATGAGGTTTATATGTGTCCACCACAACATCTTGACTGTCCATCAGGTTATGTTTGCCGCTTGCGACGAGCTTTATATGGGCTCAAACAGGCTCCTCGAGCTTGGTTTGAGCGTTTTTACTTTTTAGCCGATGATTGTTGTAGCCAACTTTACTCCTAGCTACCATGATCCAGCTATTTTTGTTCATGTGAGCCCTTGGGGATAGACCATCCTTTATATTATTATGATATGCTGCTTACTGGTGATGATCCTATTCATATAACCTCTATCAAGGAAAAGCTCAGTGCGTAGTTCCTGGTGTCTGATCTTGGTCCGATTAGCAATTTCTTGGGTATTGAGGTTACCTATTCACCTAACGAGATTTCCCTTTCCCACAAGCATTATGTTTTGGATCTTTTTTCTCGCTCTGGTGTCACTGATGACAAGACGGTTGTCACCCCTATGGAGTTGCACTTACAGCTGTGCTCTACAGATGGTACTTCTCTTCCAGATCCATCCAGGTATCAGCATCTCGTGGGCAGTCTTGCTTATCTTGGTGTCACTCGACCGGATATTTCTCATGCTGTTCATGTCCTCGGCCAGTTTGTCAGTGCCCAGACCTCAGCACATTATTCTTATCTTCATGTTTTGCGGTATCTTCAGGGCACTTCTTCCCACTGTTTGTTCTTTTCCAAGACTAGCTTATTGCAATTGCAAGCCCTTTCTGATGTTATATGGGCCAGTGATCCGACTGATCTTCGTCCAATCACAGGTTACTGCATTTCCTTGGTACTTCTCTTCTTGCTGGGAAGTCCAAGAAATAGACCATTGTGTCTAGGTACAGTGCTGAGACTGAGCTCTGCACTTTGGCAGCCACTACAACTGAGATTGTTTGGCTTCGATGGCTTCTGACTGATCTCGGTGTTTCTGTCACAATGACTATGCCTCTGTTTTGTGACAACACCAGTTCCATTTAGATTGCCAATGATCTTGTGAAGCATGAACTCACGAAACATATTAGGACTAACACATTCTTCACTCGATCTCATGTTCAGTAGGATACCATTGAGTTGCGCTACCTTTCTTTGGAGATGCAAGTTGCTCACCTCTTCACCAAGGCCTAGACTCAACACCAGTTTTCTTTTCTGCTGTCCAAACTCCGACTGTTTGATCCGTCTTGAGTTTGAGGGGGGTGTTAAGAGTATATAGGCTATTTTTGTTATACTCTTACTTTATCACTTTACTTTTCTCTTTTTGGAGGCTACTCCTCTTTTGTGTATATATTGCTCTTTTTTCCATTAATCAAATTGAGATGGAATTATCGTCTTCAATTTATAACAGTGTTTATGTCCATTTGATGGACACGACGCGGAAAGTTCCTATTGAAATAGGATCTAAACAAGGAAGAGCACTTGCCATTCGTTGGTTATTAGAAGCATCCCAAAAGCGTCTGGGTCGAAATATGGCTTTCAAATTAAGTTCCAAATTACATCTAGGGGTAAAGCATTGTTTCGGTGCGGGCCGCGAGGGACCGCATGCTGCCGCAAGTGCCAAAAGCACTCTAATGGTAGGAGGTCGATCATTCAGAGAGAATGTATCAGAATAGTCCTCTCTTTGCTTTTGATTGAAACCTTTAGCCACCAATCGGGCCTTGAACTTTTCAACAGTTCCATCAAGTCTTACGTTTAAAAACTCACTTACAATCCATGGGTTTAAAACCAATAGGAGTTTAGTAATTACCCACATTCTGTTAGAGAGGATCGACTCCATCTCACTACGGAATGCTTTCTTCCAATATTCTACAGCGGACAATGCATATGCCTCTGAAATGGTATGTGGTTCATCTTCAACATTACATGTGACATTGTCACAATGGACTTTCAGTCCTTTGTCTCTTGTTTCTTCTCAAGATTAAAGGTGGGAATCAAATTCATATGACCCATATGAGAGATGCTATCAAAATAGATGACATAAACATGAGTGTCACACCACCTCTTATTATTGAATAAGCAAAAGTACCAAAATTATCATAATCCAACACAGATAAGCGGAACAAGCCTTCGCTTAGATAGCCTTTACAAATAAGTGATCCAAATTTTGTCAAAACAAATTACTGGATTCAAACAGTAGTTTAAAACTCTGAAGGACACGTTGTTCGTTCATCTCGGACACACCATATCTCAAAAGTAAAGAATCATACCCAGTTGCCTCAGCCTCGCCAAGGACAACATTGGCCACAGCCTTTTGGCCTTGACAATTTGGTCCTGGTCCTTTGCCTTTTCCATTATGGTATTATGTGCCACATGGTTCGTCTTGTCACAAACAAAGCAAATGATACCCTTCATGCATTGAAGAAAAACAAGAACGATCAGCACATCTGTGTCTGGTACCCCGGTGTCAATCCACCATTCAATGATTTGACACACCACATCACAAAAAGTAAAGAATCATACCTAGTTGCCTCAACCTCGCGAATGACAACATTGGCCATGGCGTTTTGGCCCTGACAATTTGGTCCTAGTCCTTTGCCTTTTCCATTATGGTATTATGTGCCACATGGTTCGTCTTGTCGCAAACAAAGCAAATGGTACCCTTCATATCTTTCTTTTTGAATTGTGTGGTCTTTGCAAGTTGTGACCTTAGTGGATTGATTCTTTTGCTTTCTGCCATAACTAGCTTTAGCCACATTGACATCAGCCCTTACTAGATCCTGCTGCAGATTTACATGATTGCTCCTCAATATTAAGCATGCATATTAGCTCAGCGACTGTAATCACCTCACATCTATGCCTCAGATGAGTCCTATCTTCCCTCCAAGAAGAATGAACCTTAGCAAAAATCATGATGACTTGGGACTTTTCAGGAAGATTGCACTTGTATTGACCTGGATCGGATACAGGTGGATAGTGGCTATTCCATATCCTAACCCATATTTTTTGTCGGATACGGAAACAGATATGAATATCGATTGGTATGGATAACGGTTCAGATAGTTACAAATTATGGAATGGATGTGAATACATTTCCGAAAATAATCCAGATATTATTAACAATAATAATACATATTATAATATAAAGAATCCCAAATATGAGAGTTTATACTCACTCACAAATTTCTTTCTTTTACTTTATAGTTATTATTGACAAGTTCAAATAACTCTAATAAAAAAAGAAGCATGTAGGCATACCAATAACAAAGATAGATACGTGGTCTTAGGATCAAAACGGATATCCATTGACTACGGATATAGAATTGGATATTGCTCTTGTATTCTAACCCATATCTGAAAGAAAATAAAAATCATATCAGAATACTGATAAGGATATCGTCCGGATCTTAAAATGCAGCTCATATTAAGGATTTTAAGGATACGGAATCGAATCAGGCGGATATTATCCACCCCCTTTTCACCCCTACTCACCAATACCTGAGTCTCCTTAACCTACTCCACCATAAAGTGAGTCTTAATCATCTTAGAGTTCTACTACTCTACCAAGAATGACACGTTCCTAGAGGTAGCAGCAGAACAATTTAGTTTAAGCTGTTCCCACAGCTCTTTGGCAATAGTGAAATCAGCATAAGAGTCATAAAGAAAATCCAAAAGTAGAAAGAAATCTCCTGAGTGCTGAGCTATTCGCCTCCTCCAGTTGATGCATGACGTCCGCATTTACTGTGGGAAGTGGGGGAGAGGAAATCACCCAAAACACCTTCGAGTTGACAAGCCAAATTTTGGCTTTGGATTGCCGATGGTTGAAGTTTGCTTTGTCAAAAAAAACAAGAAGACATCTTCGTTATTGTTGGTTCTTTTTAGCCCAAATTGGTCATCTCTGGAATCAAGTTGATTTGACGGGCCTCGCTTGTGTTTCATTTTTTATGGAGCAAACTTCAAGCGTTAGTAATCCAAAGCCAAAATTTGGCTTGTCAACTTGAAGGTGTTTTGGGTGATTTCCCACTGTTTCTCATGGTAAATATGGAGGCTACGCATCAATGGGAGAGGTGAATAACTCAGCACTCGTGGAGATTGCTTGTGTACTGTCGAACTGGCTTATAATTCTCATGCTGATTTCACAACTATCAAAAAGTTTCGGGAACAGCTTGAACTAAAGTACTCTACCACTAACTTTGAGTATGAGTCATTCTTGGTAGAGAAGTGCCTTAATTATAAGGTGATTTAGACTTGCTCTGTGGCGGACAAGGTCAATGAGACCTAGTTATTGGTGAGGGACCTAGGTCAATGCGAGTGCAATTTTCCTGAAAAGTTCCAAGTCAACATGATCCTTGCTAAGTTTCCTTCTTGGGGGGAATATTGGACTCAACAGAAGCAAGTGCGAGGTGATTACAGCTAATATGTGTGCTCAACATGGAGCAGTCCCGCAAGTTAGCAGTAGGATCTTCTAGCGAAGCTGATGGCAATGTGGCTAAAACTCATGTCAAAGAAGCAAAAAAAAAACCAATCCGCTCAGAGCTAGAACACTTGGAGTCCCAACCCTACGAAGATGACCCAATTAACAGTGAAAATCATTGCAGTCATTATAGGGAAGTCTAGGGACTTAGAGCATATTCTATTTGAAGTAGGATAGAATTCAAATCAGGTAATGGATCATTATTGATGAGAATGTTGAGGGACGCGACCACTGCGGTGCAAAGCCTTTTAAGTACCGGGACTTCTTCTAGGAATCAGAGCAGTGGACCTTGTCATAGGCTTTTTTGAAGTCCAGCTTCATAACCACCAATGTGGCCTTGTTTGCTCAAATATCATGTATGCAACAACTCGTGTGCTAGCACAACCCCATCCATAATGCACCTAACTTTGAGGAGAATTTTTTTTTAGTTCTGAGCTTATGATCTTATCCATAACCTTTGCCAGTCCATTGGTTAGAACCTTCATAATTCATTGGAATGAGACATTCAGAAGGCAGATCAGTCAGAACTGCTTTATATTATTGGCTCCTGCTGTTTTCAGAAGAAGGGTGACCATGCCATAACTCAGCCGTGTAATGTTAAGTTTCCATCATAGACGTCATCAAATAACCTCTTCACATCATCTTTAATGAACAGCCAGCATTGTTTGTAGAAAAACGTCGGAAATCCATCAGAACCAGTGTCTGCTTTTATGTCTTTGGCTTGTTCAATCTCTCCCATTGTGAGTGGCTGAGTTAAGCTTGAATTATCTTCAGCTGATGCTTTTGGTGTACCCCCCTCAGATACTTTCACACAACTTAATACTTCCTTGATCTTCTGGACCAAACAATTGCTTATAAAAGGTTTCAGTGTAGTCCCTAATTGTTGCATCTTCTACTATCTCACCATTCTCCCCCTCTAGGGAGATGATAAGGTTCTTTCTTTTTTCCCCATCTGCCATCCCGGGAGAAGATAAGGTGCTTCCTTCTTTTTGAGAAGATGAGGTTCTATGTTGTATATTATGATATATACAGTATAGAGACGCCAATCTGGATTTGTATAATCTGACTCAATCTTGAATCTTGCATGTTTCTTATTCCATTTTCTTTAATTTTAAGTTATATCTAGTAGGTTCATTGATCGATATCACACGATCCCTTCTAGATGCTTGTCTTGAAACTGCCGATTCTGCTTGAACTTTGATGTCTCTCTTATGAAGTACATAGTTCTTAGATTTCAATGATATCGTATAATACCTAACGGCCCATGTGGAATGATAATGGCCAAAAAAAAAAAAAATTGTGGATGTGCTTATAAATGTTAGCAACTCAAATTATATCTAATTTAGATTATGCATACTGGTGAAGGCTGCATTGTATTGCTATAATTAAGTGGACCAGTTCCATTTCGAAAGATAATGTTATGATATACAATATTGAGATTATGTGTCTTGGCAAAGTCTGGATTTGTATAATCTGCCTTAATCTCGCCAGTTCTCCTTATTCCGTTTTCTCCAATTTTAAGTTATTTCTAGTAGGTCCATTGTTCAATACTACATGGTCCCTTTCAAATGTTTGTGTTGAAACTTCTGAACTTTTTCAAACTTTGATGTTTCTCTTTAAAGTATATGCTTTCTTACATTTGCTTGATGTGCTGTAATTCCTTTTGGAGAGAAATGTTCTTTAGATTCAAATATATGCCAAGAATGGCTTGAGGAGTTTTTTATCACCTCATATACTCAATAATGCGTCCCTCTTGGATATCACATTCTTTATGTATCATCAGTTCACCATTAGTTGTTTAATGTAGTGAGAAAAAAAATCTTCATTAGCCACCCTTTGTACATTCATTTCTTATGGTAATTCTTTTAGGGCAATATGTGATGTAGCATTATAAAATTTTTGAGTTAAATATATGATACAACTGACGCATTGATATGTGGGTTCAGGACCCATATATCAGTCTCATAACTAGTGTTTATAGCAAAATCTTATTTTTGCAATGTCCTCTGGCTGTTTTTTTTTTTTCTAATTGCCTGTTATATTACGCACTCTAAGGTATTGTTTTCCAACACCTGTTCTGTTTTGCTATTTTTGTGATCTTGTTCTGAAATTATTGTAACAGATTGAAGGGAAGACTATCAAGGCTCAGATATGGGACACTGCTGGACAAGAGAGGTACCGGGCAATAACCAGTGCTTACTACAGGGGAGCTGTGGGAGCACTTTTAGTCTATGACATAACAAAGAAGCAAACATTTGAAAGTATCCAGAGGTGGCTTCGCGAACTCCGCGACCATGCCGATTCGAACATTGTCATCATGATGGTTGGCAACAAATCTGACCTTAACCACTTGAGATCAGTTCCAGATGAGGAAGCTCAGGCATTGGCAGAGAAGGATGGGCTGTCCTTCCTGGAGACCTCCGCACTGGAAGCCGTCAATGTCGAGAAGGCTTTTCAGACTATCCTTTCAGAGATTCATCAGATCATAAGCAAGAAAGCGCTTGCCGCCCAAGAGGCGGCAGGGACTGGCCCCCCAAGTCAAGGAACCACCATTAACGTTACCGATTCATCTGGGAATTCTAAGGGATCATGCTGTTCTTCCTAGGTGCAATGGAAGCAAAAGACCGGTGATGCAACAAAGCGAGTTTCTTATGGAATTTGAGTTGTTCTGTAGGTTACACTTTGACTTTCTTGTCTGTAATTCTGGAGGGATTGTAACCAAAGTTTATACATATAGGAAAAAATTTTCCATCTGAGGTAGATATCCTGTGTAGTTACAGAATTTCAGAAGAGACCAACCGTATCTTGTCAGAGTTAACAATAATGGTGCAATGTCTTGAAACATCATGGCGAGATACTTGCTCAGTTCTAATGTGAGCTAAACTTTTATCTGTAATTTTATGATTCATATACAATATTTTGCAGATTAGAAGATGCATCCTTTTTGTTTCAAAGTGCTGAACATTGTTACTCATTTTTTTTTGTTTTGAATAAATAATGGAAAATTAGTTGAAGACATTGCAAAAATAAGATTTTATTATAGAATATTAGATGTGAGATTGATATATAGATCTATGATTTGCATATCAATAAGATACTAGTGTTCTATAATTAAGCTTAAAATTTTGTAGTACTAAAATGTGAATTACTCAAATAAATAATATTTTTCCCCTTTTTTGTGCAATTCCAGTCTCATTAACCCTTCCTCTATATAGATTTAAGAGCGTCTCCAATAATCGGCACCTTACTCGGTGCTTAACCATCTTTTTCAATGCCATTTAAAGTATATCGGGCTATGCTTTTGCAATGGTACATTCTTTAGCCCTAGCTCTCAGGTTTTGCTATCGCATGCTTTCATTAATCTCTACTCTTGTGACCTCGTTTTGCCTTTCCGTCTATTCTAGGTTCCATCAGCGTATACCTGAGCTGTTCCACAATTATTTATTCCTTTGTACAACAGTAGCAACTACTTTTGATGTGTTATCAAAGTTATCATCTATCCTATTTTTAAAAGCTTCTTTTTTTCTGATAGGATACTTTTTATGTTTCTATTACCGACGTGCATGTTTCTCTCGAGTTGGCCCTGCACCGTGTAATGACCCTTGTGCCTTAGTTGTTCTCTTTTATCTCATTTAAGGTTTTAAAAATCGGAACCAGAGTGGTTCTCCATATCCATCGTGTTTGTCAGTAGCCGATTCCTAGATTTTTCACGAAAACTATAGGCTGGAATCGGTCGAAATGGTAATAACTTGGGATAATATGATTAAAACCTGAAGTTAAAATCAGCCATCACTTAGTATCCCATCTAAGTGATTTCAATTTATTTATTTATTATTATTTTTTTTTTGCAAAGACTCACATATGATTTGAAAATTGACTATATTGAATTTGTGCATCCTTGTACCTCCTTTTCTTTTTTTTGTTAATTTGGAGCAGAAATGTTAGTTAACCGCACATGAACATATTAATATGACTTAATTATCCTAGGATTTATATTACGGCACTAAGAGTTCGAAAGGGTGCTTTTATCTTTTCTCTCTTTCTATTTGTCTCTATTACTCCAAACTAACTAAAAAAAGGCAACATGCCGAGTGCACCAAATAAAAACCACATTTATCTTTCATATCAATGTTAAAAAAATTGAAACCACATGTCAGTCGGATGCAACTTATGTTTTTTTTTTTATTATATGCACCCAGAGGCAATTCAAGAAACCTCAGTTTAGATTTTGATCTTATGCATGCAAGCTAAGTGGTGATCCTTCCAATGTCAGTATGGCTTTGTCTTGAAGATGATTTATCAATCATCTTTCATGTTTTTTACTTTTGATGATCAGTTCCTTTCTGGCCTTTTTTTTTTCTTCTCATTTATGTGATTCTGATTTGTCGGATTCGTGCACAATATCTCCAATTTTTCGCTGCCATGTAAACCAACAGTAACATAAATCAGAAGTGAAAGAAATTTGTCATTGGTAAGATTTTATTAATTATAATAAAAATATCTTATTAGATATGAGAAATATTCTATCAATATCTGACTCTATTGCACAATAATACAACAAAAAGTAGCCAAACAGAGTTTAAGTTAGCTAATATTGCATTCTTTGTAATATAGTCCCTTTATCTCTTTTGTCATGTACCACACATTGTAATAAAAAGAATATAATAGTACTTCAATGTGATCAAAATTTGGCCCACTCAGTTGAATGCGAGGATAAGAGTTGGGCTCAAGTCTAGCTTATGTCTAGTGTAAGATACCTAAAATAGCAAAGCCCCACCCTATCTTGGTCTGGCCAGAATTTTAGTGGTACAAACTAGCATGATTTTAACCGAATCTTGTCTACATGTATAGGGTTGAGTTGAGTCAAATTCTAGCCTGCTCACTGCATATTTTTTCTTTTGGCTTAGCCAATGCTTGACTCAAACCCAAAAATATTTAAGTCTAATGGTGAGAGAAACAAATAACAAATAAAACTTTAATTTTCTTTAAACCTTAAACCCTAGTATTTTTTTTAATTTTCAATTACATTGATACAGTGCTACCGTGCTTCTCAAATAATTGAAGGTCATGTTTGGAGGGCAGTTTTTAGTCATTCTTAGGAGATTTTTATTGATAAGATTTGGGATACTAGTTCAATCATTATAAAATCTTAGTGAGATCCCTTTCGCCATAATAATTTTGTTCTTATTCAAACAAGGCCTAAGTTGTTATCCTTATAATATATTGAATATAAGGAATAATATTTGAAATGCAATTTGACGCTACATTGAAAATATATTTCCCGAAAATTTGTTTTATACCAATGAAATGTATTGAAATATATTCCCTGCATAGTTGTCCCTTCCGTATTTGCCACTGCATAACACTATTAATTGAATATATCACTACCCCTATGTCGACATATATAATCTAAAATATTATAAGACTATACAGGAGTAATTTAGTCCGGCCAAAGCCATAGGGCACTATAGAGTAGCATAAACCAGGTGTCAAATACAAACTGCAGATTCTATATTCCAATGGTTTTAGTGATACATGGAAAATTCTCTCATTTAAAATTTCAAAAACCCAATATTAGTTTATGTCGTCTAATATATCATTTGGCATTTGAGATTTGGTATGCAAAAAAACTAAATTTTATGCATTCCATAAACTTATCTCAAGCTATGAGTTTTACTAATGTCTTGTTTAATGCAGTTATTGGTGTTATGCATCTTGTTTTCCAAAGCTTTATAATGCTATAACAAGCACAAATTCTTTTAATAATTTTGTCAAAGCCCACTCGGATCCAGGGATTAAGGTCCAGAATCGTGGAATTGGAATTATAATTTTAGCCGTGGATCTAGATATCTATGTATTCTTTTGTATCCTGTTGTTATTTTTCACTGTGAATCTAATTTTTACACCACTAGTGAGCCAGGAATACTTATATTTTGGTTCTTCAAACTTGTGCAATTCCCCTCTTGATGATGATTAGCATATCATTCCCTAATTTTTTAAAAGAAAAAAGACAGATCCTTGTCCATTAGTATTTCCTATAAATACTAATTGGGTTTGTTCCTTTGTTTCTAACATATTTTTGTAAATTTGAAATTTAGCAAATAAGAAATAGTAGGTTCAGAAAAGAGAAACCCATTTTAGGAAAGCTTGAGATTAGTCTATAAAATCTTTTAATTTCTGTTATGTACAAATTTCTGCGTTAAAAGATGTAAAACTGGGTGTTTAAGTTAGTCAATATTTCTATCATTTGCTTCTAATAAATTTTGATATTGTTGTTTGGCGATGATAAGGAAATTGCGGTGTTAGTTGTTTGAATTTCGTTTTTTGGAATATGAAATTCTCACTTTCGATATATTATGGCACAAATTCTATTTTTTTAAGACTGCACAAATTCTATTTTAATATACATTTGGAATTTTATATTTTGATTTATTAGACTAAATAATTCTTTTGAGTCGACTAGTTGAGTAGCTATATTATGGACAAGTTCGATTGCATTCAACAAATGAAAATGCAAGTGATTGTACTTATAGTTAAGGAAAAGTTAGTTGAGCAGCATCAAAAAATAGAATATTGATTAGGAAACTAAAATAAAGGTCTAAGATTCAAATGTCATTTAGATACCGATGTAGTGGCGGTGCTTTACAACTAAACTCAAGATTTTTCTAATGTCAATATTTTTTCTTTAAACACACAATAAAAATTGCCATTAAGGTGAGGGGGAAAATTTAAATTCTTGTGTGGGTGAGGGAGAGAGAAATAAAAAGATATTTGTTTTCTTTAATTCCTCGGAAGCACACGATTTTCTTTCCCTGAATTAATTTTTCTCCTTATCGCAGATATCTCAAAAAAAAAAATTCAATGGACAGCCAGATTGCGCATAGCAGTTAGATATTGTAGTAGTATGTATTTATTCATGCAATAAATACACTATATCCTCTTGCATTGACCTCTTCACTAACAAAATCAAACACATGACTCCATTGGGCACTGTGCTTTGATCACAATAGATATGCTTGTGAGAATCTAGATTGTCCATTTGTGTTGTCCACCGCCCCTTGTGACACAAACAGATATGCTTGCAAGATATGCTTGTTGTTTCTTAGACATCTTTCACACATGTGCCATTATCTCCACATATATATCTCCTTAGTTGGCAGCATTCAGGAATATCTATTAATTAATTTGTAATCTCATAAATGCACTATTATTAACTTGATATCCCCACACCATTATATATATTAGCTAACCCCTTGAGGCACTTCTCTTTCCATCCCAACACCTTTTCCACTCAAGTACTACAAGAACTCTAGATTAGAGAGATGGAACAGAGTGTAGCAAATGGTTCTCATGGACACGGTGAGGAGGACCATGAGAAATGGGTGCAAGATTCTTCCCTTGATCATCATGGGAGGCCGCCTCTCCGCACCACCACCGGATCTTGGAAAGCTTCAAAGTTCATTATTTGTACGTACTGTTGAAATATAAATAGATTGTATATATTTTCCTCACAATTTAAATAATCGAGTCGTCGATGATATTCATATATATTTGTATATACTGTTGAAGTATACAATGTAATTTACAACAGCTATGCATCATCTTTAGTTTGTGTTAGAGTTTGTTGGTCTCATGCATTTTTTTTCTTTGTGTGCAGTGATTGAGTTCAGTGAGAGGCTGAGCTATTTTGGTCTAGGTACCAGCCTGATCATGTACCTCACCAAGGTGCTGCACCAAGAACTAAAAGTTGCAGCAAAGAATGTGAACTATTGGCAGGGAGTCACAACTTTGATGCCCTTGCTTGGTGGTTTCATGGCTGATGCCTACATTGGGGGATTTTCTGCAGTTCTATTATCATCTGTCATCTACCTTGGGGTATGTGAGAGGGCTCTTTGCACTATCCATTGAAAAAAGCTTCTAGTTTCATGTTAACTGATTGTGCTTAGAGCAACCATACAAATTGGTGCTATCTCTAATATGGGGGGCTTTTAGTTGATTGAGGTTTGATGTGTGGCCACCTTCTCTTGTAGGGTCTGGTTCTTCTGGCGATGTCACAGCTCGTGCCAAGTCTCAAACCATGTGATGTCGAAGGCTCGTGCCACCAGTCACTACGCCTCCATGAGATAGTCTTCTTCATTGCTATATATTTGATATCTATTGGTACTGGCGGACACAAGCCGGCGTTAGAAAGTTTTGGTGCTGACCAGTTTGATGATACCAACAAGGCAGAGCGGCTGCAGAAGATGTCTTTCTTCAATTGGTGGAACTGCGCAGTGTGCTCTGGTCTATTTCTTGGTGTCACCGTCATTGTTTATATCCAATATAAAGTTAGCTGGGCTGCAGCTGACATTACACTAATCTCTATTATGAGCTTTGCGCTCTTGGTATTCCTTATTGGAAAACCATTCTATAGGTATAGGAAATTACCTCAAGGTAGCCCTTTAACACCGATGCTGCAAGTCATGGTTGCTGCTTTGAGGAAGAGGCACTGTCGGTTGCCGGCGGATGAAAGGGAACTATATGAGGTCGACCCACAGAAGATCAAGAGAAGGCTTTGTCATACCAACCAATTTAGGTGAGATGTGAAAATTAGGGTTCCTTTCTTTCCACAAAGTTATCCATGTTGTTGTAGCAGTGAATCATGGCGACATCAATTTCTTGAATTCAACTCTAATGTGATCTACAATGTAGAAATTGAGATAACTTACATCACGTCATCAAGATCTTGGTCAACTATCAAACATCTGAACTAATCAATAATTTCAATCTAATTAATTAGTATTATCCATAAGTTGGTATCTAATGCAAAATAGTGTTACAGTATATATTCATGCAAAGTTCTATGAATAGTTAACTTTCTTTTAAAATATTGGAGATAGAGTTTGACAAGTTGATTAAGTTTCATGTTCTAATCGGGAAAATAACAAATTTAGTGAAAAAATAACTTTTATTATGTTATCCCTATTCTTACTGAATTTTGACTTTTTTTTTAGCATTTCTCAATGGTACTTTGTATGATTTTGCACCATCAAACTATTCTACACTAGATACTGGCGCAACGTCCATTTTCTCTCATACATGTCCTATATAGGTTTCTGGACAAGGCGGCTATAGTAGAGCACGACGCCGACTGCACCATGGTGGCGCAGAACCCATGGCGGCTGTCAACAGTGACACAGGTGGAGGAGACGAAACTGGTGTTGGCCATGGTGCCGGTTTGGGTGTCCACCCTGCCCTTTGGCATCTGCGTCGTGCAGGGCTCCACCTTCTTCATCAAGCAGGGCGGGGCCATGGACCGTAGGCTCGGGCGGCACTTCGAGATCCCGCCGGCATCGGTGTACGGCATAACCTCACTCTGCATTGTTGTCACCATCGCCTTCTATGACAAGGTCCTGGAGCCCTTTGTCCGCCGCATTACAGGTTTGAGGCCTCGAGCTCCGGGCTTCCTTCTAATGACTTATTTTTTTGGGTGATTTTGCTTTATAAGACAGTGGAAAGTGAAAATTAGAATTTAGCAAAATATTATTGGGTGTCTTAATGACATGTAGACTCAGACAATACATATTAGCCTCATTGCTAATGATATTTACTAATATGATATTTTTATAATAATACGTAGAGTGTCATTATATATTTATCTGTTTACCTGTGGGCATTTACCCAAACAAAGACATATTCTAATATCTATGGATGGTATGTTCATGACATTAAATTTGAGATAAGTAATGCGCATATATATATGTTCCACCACCGTCCATACTTTTCTATCTATTGAGTTTATGCAAAATAAAATATATAGATGATATGTTTTTAAAATATATAAAGTTAAAAGAATATGATAATATAAACTAACTCTAATAAATCAAAATTAGTATATTTTTCTTATCAATGAAATTACATAATATTATTTATTTTCCATTGCTATTATATATATCTCAATCGTTTTCTTAATTATTTTCTTCCACATTTTAGTGGGTAGTTGAATACCCAATGGGTAGTTTATACTCGTAGGATAGTTGACATCGGTGAATGTGATAGGTGGTAAGTGAAAATACCCGGCGGGTGGCGGATATGCCTACTATTGTGTCCTCAACTCACCAAATCGCCATCTTTAGTGGTATGAAGTTAATTTTTTTCTATTTTTTAAAAAATGAAATGGCTCAAAGAAAATGATGTTAAACAATGGAAATAGCTTAGGTTCTTACACTACATTAGATGCAAATATATTGACTGAAAGCAACAATTTTGAGGATCTTTTATGGGTGAGATCTGATTGAGAGCTATTGAATCGTGATTCAAGTCACATGCAGATTAATTTTGAGTAATTTTGTGAAGAGTCCTTATAGAAGTTTTATTTTTATTTTTATTTTTTTGTGTGGGGTTTTACGAATAAATGCACATCTAATATGACCTAGTATATCTTTCAAGAAAATGTATTAGGCGGCACATGTGATACGAGCCGTTTGATCAGTGTATGAAGAATTATCATTCATTTGATTATATGGTGTTAGTGAGAAAATGATAATACTAACATCATATGATACAGAATTGACAAAAATAATCCTTTCTATACAGATCGAATATTACAGTTCACAAGTTTGCATAATCAAAAGTTTTTACCGGACGCACCCAACCAACCTTGTGATATGCTCAAAATGACTAATTATTATCATCACACTTAACACACTGGAAATCATGAAACAAACCAGGTGGGGAGCGAGGCATCAGCATCCTCAAGCGGATCGGCATCGGTATGGCGTTCACGACGCTCTCCATGGCCGTGGCCGCCGTAGTCGAGAGGCGCCGTCTCTCGACCGCCACGGCCTCGCCCGGGATGCCGGTTTTCTGGCTGGCGCCGCAGCTCCTGATCATGGGCCTCGGCGACGGCTTCGCGCTGGCCGGCCTCCAGGAGTACTTCTACGGCCAGGTCCCGGACGGCATGCGGAGCCTCGGCATCGGCGTCTACCTCAGCGTCATCGGGGCCGGCAGCTTCCTCAGCAGCCTCCTCATCGTCGCCGCCGACCGCGTCACCTCTAGCGGCGGCCGCCGGCCGGGCTGGTTCGGCAAGGACCTGAACAGTAGTAGGCTGGACTTGTTCTACTGGCTCGTTGCATGTCTGAGCGCGGCCAACTTGTGTTGGTATGTCTTTGTGGCTAGAAGATACTCTTACAAGAATGTCAGAGGGAGGGTGGGTGATGAGATGGATGGTGGTGACTAGAGTGCGCCGCAGTGGTACAATCAGAAAGTTATCACCAGGGTTTTATGTAAAACTCTTTTTATTTTTAAATAATTTATTATTATTATAATATCGTATATTGAAAATATAAGATATGAAGAAGAATGATTGTGTTAACAGTTTTTATGTTTAGTCATTGAATTATTGATGGTATTGCTAAAATATGGTATATGAGGATAATATAGTATAAATTTATTTGAAATTGTGTAGTGATATATTTTGGAAATATAATAAGAAGAAAAGAATGATAATTGATAAATATATGAAAATAGAGATTAAGTAGTGAATCATTAAGAGGGAAAAACGAAAATTTTTATATACTTTATAGGTTAAACGCATCCATGTGTAAGCCTTGCCTGCCCCACTTTGAGCCCTCTTACTCCTGTTCATAGAGCTCTCCTGCTCTTGTCGATGCGCTCAAAGGCTCGAAGGTTCTTTTGGACTGTTTTAAGAAGCAATTTATGGTAGCACCGGTGATTGCTTCACTATGTATTAAGAAAATTCTAAAGAGGTGGATTACATGAGCTGTCAATCGACTGGTAGAAAGGAGAAATTCTAGTAGTAAGAGTAAATTGTATTTTAAGCTTTCTAAATTGTGTGCTTATATCATTCAAATCTCTAAATTTTAAATATAATTTGATAGGTTTCTAAATTTATTCAATTATTTTATTTAAGTCCATCTGTCAATTAAATTTATCAAAAATGATATATCTTTATGATATATCGTTGTAAATTGATATGACATATCACATCAACTTTTCTAACATATTATTATATTGATTGTCATACCACATCAGTTTTTTGATAACATTGCATGTTAAAATAGAGACTGAAAATATGATATTATTTTGATTAAATAATTATAAATTAAAATAAAATGATACAAGTTCAAAAATAAAAAATAAGTGTTGCTGAAAAAATTTGTATTTACTTCCGACACTAAAGTGATATATGATAAATTTGATTAATGTAGACAACTTAGAAACTAAATTTACCATAGAAGACAAGTTCAAGGTTTTGTTAGTCTAAATTTGAAATTTAAAGATATAAATAACACAAATATACAAATTTAGAAATCCAAAGGAAATTTTACTCATCTAGTAATTGCCTAGTCTAAGCTCCCGGCAACCTGAGTAGCTAATAATTCTTTTTATAATGTGTTGAGTCTTACTTCGAAGGGAAATTACACGGATAAGGCTGTCTCCAACCCATCGGCGCTTCGCGAGGCGCTTCAACAGAATATTCTCCAGCATATTCTGTGCCACGTATGCAAAGCACCATCTGAAGCACCCCTACTCCAACCCATCGGCGCTTCGCGAGGTGCTTCGCGAGGCGCCTTCTCAAGCTCCCCCTACTCCAACCCATCGGCGCTTCGCGAGGCGCTTCACGTGGGGCCCGCATATACAATATTTATTACAGATTAACAAATCGTTAAAATAAAATTCGGATAATTCGAAGACAACAAATTAAAAGAGAAATATTGTAAATAACGAAAAAACGAAAAATTATTTTTATTTGAATGGCACACGGGAAAAACATGACACATACTAAATTAAAATTCGACAACAGTTCGCCGTTAATGACCGGACAAACAACTACTCCTCGGCCCCGTCGCCCCCGAAACGCTGCCAAATGTGCTCGACAAGATCCCGTTTAAGTTGTCGATGCGTTGGGCGAGCACGGATTGCATTATTTCGATCTAGCATATGTTAGAAAATTGGCGGAGCACTACCGTGGATAGTAGGCGGTGTTATGGTTGATGTCTCTTGATTATCATATAATTGAGTGATCGGGTCATGAGCGTGCCTCTCATCCTCGATTATCATGTTATGGAGGATGACACACGCTTTCATAATATTGCCAAGGGTTGATTGTCGCCAATATCAACCGGGGCCGCGGACAATAGCAAATCGAGCTTGCAACACCCCAAACGCTCGCTCCACATCTTTTCTTGCCCATTCTTGATGTTGTGCAAATAACCTGAGTTTGTCTGATTGGGGCAAGGGTACGGTTTTCACGAAAACAGCCCACTCGGGGTAAATACCGTCGGCCAGGTAGTACCCCATATTGTACTCTGTCCCATTAACAGAGTACTGAACAGTAGGAGCTTGCCCGCGCAACACATCAGTGAAAAGGGGGGATTGGTTAAGCACATTGATGTCGTTGTTGGATCCGGCGACACCAAAGAAGGCATGCCATATCCACAAGTCTTTTGACGCGACCGCTTCAAGTATTATTGTAGGGACTCCTTGATCACCACGGGTGAATTGGCCCCTCCATGCAACTGGGCAATTGCGCCATTCCCAGTGCATGCAATCGATGCTTCCCAGCATCCCTGGGAAACTTCGGTCATCTCCTTCCTGTAGCAGACGCTGGAGATCTTCAATAGTAGGTTTACGGAGATATTCCTCCGCGAACCGATCGATGATTCCTTCGACGAAATTCTCCAGGCACTGAATGGCCGTCGACTCTCCGATGCGTACGTACTCGTCGATGGCATCGGCGGGCGAGCCGTACGACAACATGCGCAAAGCCGCAGTGCATTTCTGTAATGGAGATAGACCCTTTCGGTTGAGGGCATCTCTCCTCTCGGTGAAGTACGGGGACCACTCCCCGAGAGCTTCGACGATTCGCAGAAAGAGGGGTCTCCCCATTCGGAACCTTCTGCGAAATAAGTAGCCGGGGTACACTGGAACGTCGGCAAAGTAGTCTGCGACTAGACGGTTATGACCGTCTTCGCGATCTCTTTCGATGTACCTTCTGCTACCTCCTCGGCGGCGGTGCGAAGTACCAGCGTCAATGTTGGGTTGAACATCAGCAAGAGCGTGCTGCAGATGGGGTTGGATCATCAGAAAGGTTTGTGTGAACCCCGTCACAAACTCTTCCATCTGGTTGGTGGCTTCATCCTCAGCACTACTAGTGCTTGAGCTGGACGACATTTTTTGGGGGTTGGTTGTGAAGTTTAGATCACCAATAACTGAGGTTTCGACTGTGAAGTTGAGATTACTGAGGTGTGAAGATGAGGGCATGGGAAGTCCAAATATATAGGGGAGAAGCGAATAGATCACATGCGTCGCCTCCAACGGCTAAAATCTAAAAGCATCGAGCAGATGTGTCAGCTCCAACGGCTAAAATCCAAAAGTACCCATCACATGTGTCAGCTCCAACGGCTCAAATCCAAAAGAATCTAGCAGATGTCTTAGCTCCAACGGCTAAAATCCAAAAGTACCCATCACATGTGTCGGCTCCAACGGCTCAAATCCAAAAGAATCTAGCAGATGTCTCAGCTCCAACGGCTAAAATCCAAAGGCATCGAGCAGATGTGTCAGCTCCAACGACTAAAATCCAAAAGTATCTATCACATGCGTCGACTCCAACAGCTAAAATCCAAAAGTACCAATCACATACCACAGTGCGAACAGGTGAATACAAAACGACTTAAATTAATAGTGCGAGTACAATATTTGAAATGAAAAGTACAATGTTCGGACTACTATTTTTTCTTCAAATCCTTAAGCTGCTCGTTCATGTATTCTATTGCAGCCGCATGCGTCGCCTTACGATCATCCGAGAAATGGGATGTATCCATCCCAAGTAGTTTCGTCAATGATTTCATAAATGAAGCCTTTTCTTTGCTTTTGGCCATCCCCTGCAATTTATCGGCTACAGCAAGGGCTTTTTCGGCCACAGTACTAAGCTCGGCGCTGGCTTTGCCGATGCGCTGTAGGGTCTCCTCGGACGCCGACGATGTCTCGCCCAGTTTGCTCTTACCCTTCCGCTTCTGCTTTGCCGCATCCCGCCCTTGCGGTCGCAGAAGCTCGACGGGGACATCCTCGTTGTTTGACGATGACGTGTGCGTACCTTCTTCGTCGACGCGAGCCCTTTTCGAAGAATCAACGCAGATTCGGCACCACTTCGGTTGACCACGTACGGCATTCCACCAGTGCTCCAGGACGAATGGATGACCAACCTCCTGCTTGTACATGTCGCGTGCTTGCGACATTAACTGGTCGTCTGAACGACCACTGGCGTAGGCATCCCTGAGCCTACAGAAGATGCCATTGAATTGAACAATTTTCTTATTGTTCTTTTGCCAATGGTCTTTGCAGTGCCTGAGGTCTCGTCCACGACCAGACGGATTGCTCGCATTGTACTCCGCAGTGACCTTCGACCAATACATGTCGAATTTTTGGTTGTTCCCATCGACCGGGTCGAGGGAGTTATTCAACCATGCACTGATCTGGATAAAAAAAATTTGTTCAAAAAAATTTGTGATATAACCGGCGAAATAAATCTGCGTTACCAAAATTTAATGTATAAATGAACACTTACAAGTCGCATATCATCCTGTTGCGACCACAGCATTCGTTTACGCGGTCGTCCAGTGTTGTCGTCCTCCACGCTCACGACCGGGGGCGTGCTCTCCGGAGTGCTCGTATCCGATGAGGGGGTCGAGCGGTCATTTCTTCTTGGTGCTTGTGGCGGGGACATTTCCGCAGGGATCGCCGAAGCTCCGATGAAATGAGGATTCTGGCCGTAAGGGCCATACGGGGGTTGTGCGTATGGATGCCCTGGTGCGTACTGCCTAGGGTGTGTGTACGCATGTATCTGCCCATATGGAGCGGGAGGAGCGAACGGTGGGTAAAACATCGGGTATGGGGGGGGTGGGGGCTGAAAACTGGGTGGATTTTGGCTGCTTGGTGGCTGGGTGTTGTCCTCATCTACGTTCGGCTCGCCAAACCAATTGACATAATCACCAGGAGGATTGTTGGCCATCAGAAAATTTTCTGGGAAATATTGCGAGAAGAGAGAATGGAAAGTGTATGGTATTTGGTTGTGTTTGAGTGAAAATGAGGTGACATGTCCCCATATTTATACGAGGAGGAGCACAGGATTTTTCATGAATTTTTGGTAATTTTTTGGGATTTTTTGGCATTTTTTACTAATTTTTACACCCAAAAAACATTAAAATAATCCAACGGCTAATTTTAACGGCTATTAATCCAACGGATAAATATTTGTGTCTATTACATGTGGGCCCGAGCAGAATATTCCCCAACGGCTACACTCCAACCAACACACGCGCGAAATTAAACCAACAGTGGCTGACAGGTGGGACCAAATGGCTATAGGGCCCACCGGTCATAGACCTAGAAGCACAGAACTGAGCTGTGCACGTGGCACGCGGACCGAGCGCACTCACGCGGACTCACGCGTTTTGTGGGGCCCACGCGTGTCCCGTGCGCACTCACTCACGTTTGCCACAGCAGATGACATGCGGGCCCGGAAACGTTTTTGGCCCACTTGTCAGTGCGCTTCAACCGGGGGGTACGCCATCGCCGCTCGCTCGCGCATGGGGCCCGCAAAACGCGTCGCCAGGCGTTGCCTCCGCTCCAACGCCGCCGCGTGTGCGCACGAGGCGTCGCCCGGGCCCACCTGCAGACCTTCGTTGCTGCCGCGTGAGGAGACGTCGTCTCTCTCTTCTCCGACGTGAAAAAATATTTTTTTAATACGCGGGCCCACCTGCAGATCCTCGAATCTCCGGCGTTGGAGATGGTCTAAAACGAGAAAATTGTACCATACGTGTACTTTTCAGCAGCGGCGGACCTGCATGCACTCCTAGGGTGCAGTTGCACCCCAAAAATTTTGAAAACATAAATAAATCTTGAAATTATAGTCAATTTTGCACCCTATTCTAATCTGATTTGCACTCCTATTTTAGTCTTATTTGTAATTTCAAACCCAACTCAATCATCAAACTGTACTAGTATTTTTTGACGCCCCATCCCTAAAATCCTGGATCCGTCCTTACTTTTTAGAAGTTATAGATTCCACCTGTACTTTTCATTTTCACAATTTACTACATATATTTCTATGCTTTTGCAAGTTGACACATGTAATTATAGTTTGAGAAAATATGCTACTGTTTTTTACTCTTTTTTATGTACCACTATATTTTTAATATCTAATATTATATATTATTTTTGACTAATCAACTTCGAAAAGACCAAAATACCTCTATTAGTTGATACTTAATCGTGATTTTAAATAAATAGAAAGACTGGATGCAAACTTTTTAATTTTTGAAATTTAGTGTTAGAGTTTTCAAATATTGAAAATTTTGTGTTTTAATCTTTTTATTTATTTAAATTTATGATTAAGTCCCAATTGATAGAAGTATTTTGATCATTTTTCTTAGTTGATCTGTCTAAAATAACATATAATATTAAATAATAAAAAATCCAATGACATATAAAAAAGAGTCAAAACAATCAGTAGTGTATCATACAAGATACCAAATGACATAGAATCAATTTTCTCAACTAAACATTTTCACTTTCTATATCATTGCAATTTACCACCTGTTGTCTTAAAAATTGCTCATTAGCATGAATAGATAAATATTTTATCGCACAACCAATACGAGCATTTCAACCTATTATAATTTATTCATCCACAATAGTAAATGATTTTCTCATGACCATAGGTGCGGATGACGATGATTTCCGAAGTACATGTGGAAAATTACCAGATTTTGAGATACATTACCAGATTGCAACAAGTCAGAACTACAGGCGGTAAATTATCAAAATTAGTATATGTGAGGTTTTCTATTCTTGAAAAGTATACAAGTACTTGGGGTGTAATTTTCTTAAAAAGAAAACACTATGTAGTTACAAGACTTACAGTGTAGTCATACATTGGGAAATGAAAACGGTGTTTATTGAGGACGGTCCTCACAAAAAGACATATCCATTAGCATCAAATGGGTGCAGAGAATATTAATACGAGAATAGATAATAGTATCCTTCCGTGATAATGGTCCTAATAAAAGTTTTTTTAAGTATATTGCCCATATCAACTGAATGAAACTGTTTGCATCCAGATAGAGATGGTCTAGCTGACCAGACAACTGGGTCGTCTCCACATGGAATCATTCTTACCACGGTTGTGCAGCTTCACAATTACTTGACATGACGTGGAAATAGCTGACTGAACACAGTCAAGGTCTTCTATTCCGTACTACACATTTTGGGAAGAAAAAAATTGCAAACATAAAAGAAAAATGTTATGTTTTGCAAGCAGGGTTCAATTGCCTTTTTGCTAAAAATAGAACAATCTAGACCCAATGCACTAGAAACTATGTATTTTCATGGTATTTTCCTCCCAACAATTACTCTCTTTATTGCACTAAAAGCTTTTAAAATAGCACTAAAATATGTCTAACACCTGCCAAAGCGTCATATTGTGAAGAAGAACAGGTTGTTACTCTAGCGACAATTTCAAAAATATTTACCTAAAACCCAAGAAACAAGTAAGCATGCGAGCATGGATTAGATATTTACTACTAGACGTGTGGATGCAACTACACAGTAGCGGAAGAATAGTTGATGTCGTGCGCTTCTAACATCGGCTTCTTAGAATCATGACTCTTCACGATCAACCCAGCAACCAGATCATTCCAAATAGTGCAGCAGTAGCAGTTGTACCTCTATGGAAGTCTACACGTCTGGGAAAAGAGTACCGCGTGTTTGTGTGCTAGCACCAGCACACGCGGCTAGAATTTTACGAAGTTTATCTCGTGGATGGTGGTGGCGGCCAGAATAGATCAGATCGTTTTGCATGTCGACCTCACCACATACTTGTTGGTCGATAAAAGTGATACTTTATTCAAGAAATATAATAATATATTTTTTCATAAGAATATATAAACATATTATGATATAATCATTTCCGTGATTATCTGTAGGTATATCTCTATCATATTGGTCCAGACAAATACAATGAGTCCATGTGATAATCGGTCCGATTCAAACGGAAAATCAAACCATGGTTGTACTTAACTTTCAAGGAGATTTTTGCATGACCAGAAATTAATGGCAGAAACATATTGGTGGAGATGCGTACGGGGAAGACTTGGACTAGCTTGGTAAACTATGGTCTAAGTCTTCATGGTACATGAATCACACACACAATTTGAGAAGCATGTAAGCTCTACTTGAATTTCTCTATTTATTCCAGTCATATTAGCGTGCTTCTCTAAATATAGGATTAACATACTTAGTTAACTCAAACTCTTTGAAGTATATTTACATACCATGAGTCTCATTGCCTTGCAGCTGCTCCTAATGATCTAATCTTATCTTATCTTGCCTTCTTTGTCTCGTAAACTCCAAAGTGACACCATTAGAGCAGCAAGCGGAGGTGCTCCTCCAATGGATATCCACCCTGGACGATGGTCAGAACTTGACATATAATTGGAGCAAGGAGACCAATCCATGCAACTGGGTTGGCATATCTTGCAACACGGTGCCTTATGGTCATGGCCAAAATGGCCTCCGCAACAAATCAAGATTCTACTTGATCGACCTTCAAGTGCTGCAAGGAACGTAGCATTTATTTCGGATGGCCTCCGCAACAATTAATTGACATTGAGTACCAAATTTTAACTTGTCACAATTGCGGATTGCCAAAGGCAACAGAACAAACCCTACATAGATGTAAAATGCTTTTATTTCAGTATATAGCTCGTATGCCCCCAAAATCAATTCTAGCAGTTTGACTACTTCAAAAGCTTCACCATGGTCATCTAAGCAAACGTCATGAGGTACAAAGCAATTTAGAAATGTTCCACTACAAGAAAGTATGGGAAAAAATGAAACAGTATGCTATTCATAGCAGTCATAGAGTTTTTTCTACTGTTAACCCGTATTTAAATATTAATTACAGAACTGACCCACAATTGTAAAAAATTACAAAAATGACCTGCCACGTCAGCTTGTCGAGCTCTGGGAGCTCGACAAGCTGCTAGTCGCACGGGGAGGTGCTAGTCGTGGTCGTGGAGCACGACTAGGGCTTGTCGTGCCCCACGACCACGACAAGTCGTGCACTGAAGTTGCGACAACTTCTTGTCGTTCGCTGCAGCCGCGACAAGAGAAAAACAATATTTGCTGCAATGGGGATTCGAACCTGAGCCACCTGGTTGCTGCTGAGAACTCCCACCAGCTGAGCTACGAAGTTTATTTGATATAAAGTCAATATACATTGTAATATTGTGCAACTTGTCGAGTTTCCAGAACTCGACAAGTTGCTGCTGGTCCCCCTTCATTTATTTGGTCCCCTGCTGCTGTGTAACTCACTCACACACACAGCAGCAACATCAGCAACAACACACACATACACATTTTATCTTTGAACCCTAGATCTAGCAAAATCCGTCCGATAAATTTGTTTGGTGTAGAAGAGAAAGTTGTAGAGAATTGCGAGTTCTTCGAAAAGAGGTAATTTTTTTCGAAATGCATTTAAGATTCTGTTAATTATGTTACTAATGGCGTGATTAGGGTTTATATTTATGTTTATGTGTATAGAAGAGTAGGTATTATGTTGTTTTTAGGAATATGTTTAGGAAATATGTGCATTTGTATGTATGTTTGTAAAATAGATTTTTTTAAATGTATGTGTGTATGTATGTTTGGAAATGAATGTGTATATGTTTGAAAATAGGGGTTTATAAATGTATGTGTGTGTTTGAAAAATAGATTTTAGAAATATATGTGTGTATGTTTGGAAAATAGGGTTTTTAAATGTATGTTTGTATGTTTGGAAAATAGGTTTTTGAAATGTATGTGTGTATGTTTAGAAATATATGTGTGTGTATGTTTGGAAAAATAGGGTTTTTAAATATATGTTTGTATGTTTGGAAAATAGGTTTTTGAAATGTATGTGTGTATGTTTACAAATATATGTGTGTATGTTTGGAAAAATAGGGTTTTTAAATATATGTTTGTATGTTTGGAAAATTGGTTTTTGAAATGTATGTGTGTATGTTTAGAAATATATGTGTGTGTATGTTTGGAAAAATAGGGTTTTTAAATATATGTGTGTATGTTTGGAAAAATAGGGTTTTTAAATATATGTTTGTATGTTTAGAAATATATGTGTGTATGCTTGGAAAAATAGGTTTTTTAAATATATGTGTGTATGTTTGGAAAAATAGGGTTTTTAAATATATGTTTGTATGTTTAGAAATATATGTGTGTATGTTTGGAAAAATAAGGTTTTTAAATATATGTGTGTATGTTTGGAAAAATAGGGTTTTTAAATATATGTTTGTATGTTTAGAAATATATGTGTGTATGTTTGGAAAAATAGGTTTTTTAAATATATGTGTGTATGTTTGGAAAAATAGGGTTTTTAAATATATGTTTGTATGTTTAAAAATATATGTGTGTATTTTTGGAAAAATAGGTTTTTTAAATATATGTGTGTATGTTTGGAAAAATAGGGTTTTTAAATATATGTTTGTATGTTTAGAAATATATGTGTGTATGTTTGGAAAAATAGGTTTTTTAAATATATGTGTGTATGTTTGGAAAAATAGGGTTTTTAAATATATGTTTGTATGTTTAGAAATATATGTGTGTATGTTTGGAAAAATAGGTTTTTTAAACATATGTGTGTATGTTTGGAAAAATAGGGTTTTTAAATATATGTTTGTATGTTTAGAAATATATGTGTGTATGTTTGGAAAAATAGGGTTTTTAAACATATGTGTGTATGTTTGGAAAAATAGGGTTTTTAAATATATGTTTGTATGTTTAGAAATATATGTGTGTATGTTTGGAAAAATAGGGTTTTTAAATATTTGTGTGTATGTTTGGAAAATAGGGTTTTTAAATGTATGTGTATTTCGTTTTAGAAACTATGTGCACACAATAGAAAATATAAAATTAGGTTATTTTTAATTGTGCACATGCATACTGTATGTCTAAAAATTAGGTTTTGGACATATACGTGTACGTATTTAGAAATTATGAAACTAGGCTATTTTCAATTACATGCATGCATGCTCTATGTTTAGAAATTATGTTTTTTAAAATTAGGTTATTTTTAATTGTGCACATGCATACTCTATGTTTAAGAATTAGGTTTTGTAAAATATATATGTGTATGTATTTAGAAATTATGAAACTAGGTTATTTTCAATTACATGCATGTATGCATGCTCTATGTTTTTAAATTATGTTTTTCAAATGTATATGTGTATGTATGGTTTTAGGATCTATGTGCATGTGTGTAATGGTGTCATGTTATTTACGCGTGAGATGAATGTGTGTAGGGAATGGATAGTCCGAACAAAATTTCCATATTTTATGGTGACGGCATAATTCGCGAGGGGCAAAGCGGGGTTGATATGAGCCGTTGCCAGTATGTGACGGGCGAGCTGAGTGTACATAACACCTCATTTCTAGACCTGAATTTGTGGATCCTGAATATGTTCGGGAAGCGGCCTCGCGATGAAATGGCTCTAATCGAAGGGCTAATAGATAATGAGCCATACTGGATGCTGCGCGAAATTAAAGGGGACAAATCTTGGAGTTCTTTTATTCGAAGAGTGGAAGACCCCCATGGCGGACTGCTCGGCCAGTTCGCGATGTATGTGCAGTTCTGCAACGTACGAGCAGCCGAGAGTGCGGTGGAGGGTGAGCCAAGCGTCATGCCCGGTCCTGCGAGATTCAGGGCTAGCGAGTGGTCGGATGTATTCTGCCATACTCGCGTAGATGTGTGCGAGGTACTGGATTGCCTTCCATCAGTGTCCGACGAAGATGATTCGACGGACTCGGAGGCATCCGATGGCTCTGATGACGATACTCCTGGTCCCCCGCAGGAGTGGCTAGATCACTCAGCATACAGTCAAGCTGTGTTGCCAACGGATCAGGGTTCGAGGTGGTCTTTCGAGCACGGTGGCTTACAAGTAGAGCAGGAGTTTCAAAGCAAGGAAGATCTGAAGAATGCCGTGGCGAGCTGGTCCCTCGCAATTAACCGGCAATATAAGGTCGTCAAGTCAAACCCCAACCTTTTTGTCGCAGCCTGTGTAACAGCAGGCTGCCCATGGAAGATTCGTGCGATGCGGCCGAAGGACGACATCGGTTTTGTGGTGACAAGGGTTACCGCACACACATGCCTGCTCACGGAGGCGCTGGACAGACACAGGAACCTGACGTCGGCGTACGTCGGTAATATCATCCAGCCGGCTGTGCGAGAGAACATTTCGATAATGCCGAGAGAAATAATGAAGTAAGTTGCTGATAGGTGTGGGTACACTATAAGGTATGGAAAGGCCTGGAGAGCAAAACAGAAGGCAATTGAGGGCATGTTCGGCACATTCGACCACGGCTACAACAATGTGATGCGGTTGCTGCGCAACATCGCTCAGACCAATCCAGGCACATTTTTAGATTTCTTCGATCAGCCAGCTACACGTCGAGATGGTAGCCCCATACAGAACACTCGGGTACTCCGCCGATTATTCTGGTTATACCGCCAGTGCATCGAGGCATTTGCTTATTGTCGTCCAGTCATATGCGTGGATGGTACGTTCCTGACTGGAAAGTACAAGGGCTGTCTCCTCATTGCTGTTGCTGCGGATGCTAACGACCAACTGCTTCCATTAGCGTACGCCATCATCGAGTCTGAAAACTCAGAAAGTTGGTTGTGGTTTCTGGTCAACGTGAAGCGGGCGGTTGTTGGTGATCGAGAGAAGGTGTGCATCATATCGGACCGCCACCGAGGGCTGCTCCATGCCATTGAGGTAATGCGCGGGGCCCCAGATGCTCCGTACAAATGGGAGGATGTGCGCAGCCGTTGGTGCATGCGGCACATTGCAGCAAACCTTTTCACACACTTCCGCAGTAAACAGATCATGGATCTGTTCAAGCGGCTGTGCATGCAAAATCAACCGAGGAAGTTCCAGGCTGTGTTCGACAAATTGGAGGCGTTGATAGTGAAGTACTCCACGAGGAGGGCCAGTAATGCTGCCGATGATGCGAACGTCAGCAAATTCTCCCAATGGATTCAGGACAAGGACATCGAGAAATGGTCCTTGCTGCACGACGAAGATGGCGCAAGGTTTGGGATAATGACGACGAACCTTTCAGAGGTGTGCAATTATGTGTTGAAGGGAGTCCGGTGTTTGCCGGTGACTGCTGTAGTGGAGATGACATGGTACCGCACAGCCGAGTACTTCAACAACAGAAGTGTAGCCGCCAAAACGCTAGTCGACGATCCCATGAGAACCTTACCAGATGTTGTGCAGTCGTACTTGACTACTCGCGTAGACAAGGCCCAGCGGCACGAGGTGACAGTTATAAACAGACTGCACCGAATCATTCAAGTCCGCCTTCGGCAGAAGAACGTGAGTGGCCAACTGAGACCTGGACGGGTGCACGAGGTCATTCTTGGGGATGTCGCTGAGTGCTCATGTAACAAACCGAAGCTACTGCACAAGCCCTGCTCTCATGTCCTTGCTTCATGTGCGGCGCTCGGTGTGAGCCCTGCGCCTTACCTTTCGGAGTACTTCAGCCTTGACAACCTTTCAAACACGTGGAGTGGCGTGTGGAGAGTTTTTATGACGCTCGGTGACTACAGAGTTATCCCTGCTGGCGAGACTACCTGGATCCCAGATGTAAATCTAAAGCGAACGGGTCCAGGGTGACGGAAGACACGCCGAATACACAATGACATGGATGAGTCACAGGGGGGTAGCTCACGAGCTAGGAAATGCTCGATCTGTAGGCAGCCCGGACATAGCAGGAAGGATTGTTTGAATGCACCCGGACCATCGACATAGCCTTGTAATAAACTTTGTAATACGCTTATCATTTGCATTGGATTGTTGTAATCTGTTTGAAACCTTGTAATATGATTCATGTTATGTTACTTTCATGTCGTGTGCTATCCATGGGTATGATACTTTCAATAACGGTTCCCGATGTATGTTATGTTACTTTCAATAATGGTTCATGTTTTATGTTTTGACAGGCATGGCTGGCGGAGATAGAGATCTTCCAGAGCTACTGAGCAGTACATGTGATCGTGGCCATCGCGGCCGCATCTTGTCCGAGGGCGGGGACTTAGAGCCGCTGGTAGTCCGTGCTCCCTTGGAGTATTGGCCTCTGCATGAGGGCTATATCCCCATCCTGCGGGCTGCAGGTTTATTGCCGTTCGCCCGTATGCTGCAGATAGGTCAGCATCTCACACTGGACAGGTCGTTGATCACCGCATTGGTAGATCGATGGCGTCCGGAGACCCACACTTTCCACTTCCGCTGGGGGGAGATGACAGTCACGCTGGAGGATGTCAGCATGCTGCTTGGTTTACCTGCCAGTGGCCATCCCATCGTCCCCCGGCCAGCACGCTTGGATTGGCGCGCACAGATGCACCTCCGATTCAACATCGCTAACCACGCCGACGAGATCCCGGCATCCAGGCGTGGTGTCCCCCACCGATTTCTGGCGCGCTACCGTGAGTGCCCCGATGATGCCCCCGCCGATGTAGTTCGCCAGCATCTCTTCGCGTACTTGCTGGTGACGCTGCAGTATATTTTGTTCCCTTCCACGCACGGTGACACTGTGTACACGTGGTTCATTCCTCTGGTCGAGAGTATCGTCGATGCCGACGCAGGGGCCATGCCGCGTTACAACTGGGCGATGGCAGTGTTGTGCGCGACGTACAGGGGCCTTTGCGAGGCATGCTGCAGGACCGCAGCTGGATCGTTGCTTTCCGCATGCCCTGTACTGCTGCAACTGTGGTCATGGGAGCACTTCCCCGTTGGTCGGCCGCATTTACAGCGGCCCATCCATCCGTACGTTGCGCCAGCCGACTATGATGATTGGGTGGACCGGCCGACCATGGGAGCCCGTTGGCTGGGAGGTCGGCCGAGGTGGTCATCATCACAGATTCACCGCTGTTACTTGGCGTACCTGGGAGAGTTTGATCTCCTATCGGACGCGCGCGTCATATGGCGGCCATGGACACCGGAGCACATCTCGCAGGTTGCACCGCATGGCATTTCCTCGCATTGCACCGTGGGCCAGGACTGCTGGCTTACACGCCGGCACATGGTGTTCTCACATATGGTGGAGCCGTATTTTCCGGAGAGGGTGATGCGCCAATTCGGCCTACATCAGCAGATACCGTCCCCGGAAAGAAATCGACAACGCCATCTCCCGCGGCAGATTCACGTGTATGCCTCGAACATTTTCTATATCTCATGTACACACTCATATTTGTTTATTTCTTTGCTTTATGTGCATCGCGTCACCTTTTGCAGACAAACACGTAGAGGAAAACACTCTGACAACTGGCAGATCAAGAATTCCAAATGGGTCGACGAGTGGGAGAACCACGCGGCGACGGATGTTGTTGTGGAGGAGCACCCGTATGACCCTGGGACGTCCCAGGCCTATCTTCAGTGGTACGTGCCGCGCACCCGCACGCGACTCGCTCGTGCGGCCCCCCCATCACCGACAGAACTATCACATCAAGACAGTCTTCGACTCGGCCTTGATGTTCATTTCCCAGGCCGGATACATCGCTCGGTACGTTCGTCTTCGCTGGATACTTATGTTGGTCTCTTATCTTATCTATTTTTCCATAGTTCCCATATGAGTTTCGCATGTACAGGGTGACTTAGCGTTGGGCATCGACAGTCAAGCGGCAAACCTGTCGTCTCGCTTGGAAGGTCCTCCACGCTTCAAGGCGATGGCGCGTGCTGTCCTACATTCCATCCGTGTAGCAGCACAACGAATCTTGTTCGACGCTACTTGTGGCCGAAAGACAGATGCATCGGTTCCGCACCGGAGAGGGGCCCGGCCGCCCAGCCCGATGTCAGCCCGGCCTAGCCTGGGTGGTGCTCGACAGAGCACTTCGTCAGCATGGCGCAGTCATCGTGACACATCGCCGACCTGGGGAGGTGACATACCAGGGACGTCCACCGGCCCGTCTCGGCTTCATCGTTCCTCGTCAATGCACAGTGCTCGACGCAGAGATCTGCATATTGGGGGCCCATCGAGACATCGCACTCCCGGTTCAGATGACTCTGATGATGACGACGGCATCCGTCGTCAACACGAGGACGACATTCGTCGTCAAGACAGGGACGATGCGAGTAGAGCGTTGGCAGAGCGGTTTGCGGCTGACGAGGATTGCGGCCAGGCTCATATTGAGCAGGCTCTCCAGGGACAGAGATACTCAGTCCCTTGGGGGTCTACTTGGGAGAGTTGGGGGATCCCGCCCACGACCACATGCATGTGGATGACGATCGTGAGTACTACGCTCCGCAGAGGGCCGACCCCAGTGGGGTGGCACCACAGCAGGACAACCAGGAGTGGATCTCGCACATGTTCGGGTTGCACGACTCTCATGCACATCAGTACTACCAACCGGATCAGTTGACGCCTAGCGAACTCGAAGATCACCCTCCACCGACACAGCCATCTCAGGGTCATGTAGGTACTGAGCGGTATGGTCCTTCTACCGCGGCTAGACAGCGATCACATGTGCCACCTGATCCGTACTCACCATCGCCTTTTAAGAGAGATAGACATGGGCATGGGCATAAGAGGGGTCGTCCGAACCCATAGCGAACATGTACTAACACTTTTATTTTCCAGTGTGTTACATTCAAAATGAATCATGCAGTTCACTAGATTTCTTATATATTTTTATTATATGATACATACTTACGTATATTTCTATAGATAGATTAGGGTTGAACTGATCTTGTTACTGCCAAACATAAAAGTCTTTAGAAGCCAGATTCAATTCCATCTCTAAATCTCAGATCTATCAATCCTATTCTGTTTTCGAAAACAGGATTCTAATTACCCTAAATACTCAGAACTCAGACCTAATCCAGATCAGATTATTCTTGGATTATGATCATGGGTATGTCAATACCTTAATCCAGAAAGTTGGCAGCCAAATCGTATCATCTAAGCCATTTTCACATATCAGTCCAAATTATATCGTAATTTAGTCCTTTATTTGATATCTAGAAACCCAAAAAGGCTAAAATCTTCAGATTAACTCCAAATTCAGAATTTCTTTAGCAAATCTCTTTCAAATGCTATTTGATACAATTTTCTCTTCTGTCCAGATTGCAAAATCACATCTTAAAGGCCAGAATTCGAAATCGACAAAACTCAGATCTTATTTTACCCTAAAGTACCCTATTTTCAGTTTATATCGAAAATCATCAAATCAAGTCGTATTTTATCAAATCTCTTGTTAGATGAGTATAATGTATAAGTTTACATTTATTTGTGAAATCAGATTATAAATAAATCCACAATTTAATCATTAATTTTTTTCTTGTCGAATTGTGGAGATGCGACAACTTCTCGTGACCTTGTCGTGGTCGTGAGGCACGACAAGTCCTAGTCGTGCTCCACGACCACGACTACTACCTCCCCGTGCGACTAGCAGCTTGTCGAGCTCCCAGAGCTCGACAAGCTGACGTGGCAGGCCATTTCTGCAATTTTTTACAACTGTGGGTCAGTTCTGTAATTAATATTTAAATACGGGTTAACAATAAAAAAAACTCAGCAGTCATAACATTTATGTACCTAGAGCAGAATAAAAAAATGAGCCATCAAAGGTATGGTAACTGTGGAACTGAAAAAATACTCATACAATGTGCAATAAAATTGCAGATCACCAAAAAGAATCAGTTAAGTATACCTCTTAGCAGTCATTATCAAGTTTGCAATTCCTTGCCCCATAAGACCACAAAAAAATCCAACTGTACCATATAAAATTCCCTGTTTTCGTACTAGATATTGTCAACAAAATTCAGAAGAGATAGTAATAGTTGCTGACATTTCTACATGAGATTGAAAAGCATCACAATAACCATAAAAGTTGCCTTGAAAAAGTATGTTCCTATCTGCTGTTGAATTGAAAATTTGCATCCTGGTCTTTCAGCTTCAAAAACGCTGCAAAAAGTTTAGGTTCAATAAACATTACTCAGGTTGAATGGTTGGATGCACTAATTAAGACACTAGAATGCAAAAACATTGCCAGTATTTGACGGTGCCTAGACAAAACTATGACCCAACACACAACACATGGCATGGGCAAGTGGAAAATAAGAGCAGAATATATAGAATTTTTTTTTAAGAATAACCCAGCAAAAAAATTAATTACAGAAATAACTCAAAACTTTTTAAAATTGCAGAAATGACGTTCAGTCACGACTCCCCGCTTGGAACTGATCTTCAGTCGCGATCCCGGACCACAACTGACGACGTGGCACAGCCTAAATGCCCCGCTGGCCTAGCAACCCACCACATCGCCTTTTAGTCGCGAGTCCGGATCGCGACTGAAATTCACAGTGTTTCAGTCGCAATCTCGGCTCGTGACTGAAAGCAGCTGCATTTGGGTGCGATAGCTAGGGTTTGTGCTAGGGTTTGGGTCTGACTGCTAGGGTTTGTGCTAGGGTTTGGGAGCGGTTGGGTACGTTTGGGTGCGTTTGTGCATTGTGCGTTTCAAAAGAATGTAGGCGATGATGCACATGCAAATTTGATTTAGAATGACATACTTCATCACCACTGAAGTAATCAACTTTTTCATCACTCGTGGAACATGAACGGAGTGAAATCCCAATAGGACGTAGGGCTATTACTTCCACCATCGAGGGCCCGAACCTGTATAAACCTCTCTGTGCTCCTGTTCTCCATATTCCTACATACCTTCCCAGAGGGTCATCTTGAAAGGTCTCGCTATCATAAATTTTGCATAAGTTCGACTGAGGACCCCGAGTCCGAATCGTCGACACCCGTCCTCCGGGCTAGGGAGTGGCCTCACTCTCGGACTCCCGTCCGGGTGTGGAAGTGGCTTTACTCCTGGACCTCGTCCCGGAGAAGGGGACACTAAATTCAAGGGCAGCCACGCATCTAAGATCGGTGCCCCAGGCCTTGCCAAAAGACTATCCGGCCCTCGATCCGACGGTTGTAGCTAGGGTAGTCTAGTAATTTGCATCTTTTGGGGTCTATATATACCCTTGTACCCCTCTCTTGTAACCTAAGACACTCATTTGTATTCATAACACAAAAACGAATAGACATGCTTTGGACCCCTCTCCCCGGGAGAGAGCCCCCTAGCTGACGCGTGTCGGGAGCACGTCGACAAGACTAGGGCCTCCACTGAGGCCTGAACTTGTATAAACCCTTGTCAATCTCTGAGACTGTCTCACGCGGGGTGACCCATCACACGGTCACCGTCAATGCCGTCCTGGAGCCGATCCATTCATCATAATGAGGAGAACCTGATGGAACTCGAGAGAGAAGAAATCCTTCCCCCGCGGCTGCTAATCAACTGGCGGTCGACGGAGAAGAACAAAGAAACCCCAGTCGTTCATGAGAACGAATTGGTAATCTTCGAGGTGTTCTTGCGATGCAGGTTCTGACTCCCAGAAAGCAAATTCCTTCAAGAGATCCTCGCACATTACGGACTGGAACTGGTAAATCTCTATCTAAACACCATTTTGATCCTGGAGATTTTCCAGCACTTGTACGAGGCTTTTGTCGGAGTGATGCCCAACGTGGATCTCTTCTGGTGCTTTTACTTCTCGGCATGGTCAAAGAGTGCCAATGTCGCGGGCTACATCTACTTCCGCATAAGGGAGAAGAAAGAGTATCCTTTTCTTCCTCTGCGGGATTTGGTGCACGGGTGGCACCACAAATGGTTCTACTGCACCCCTCCGTCGGAGAGTAGTCTCTGGTTCGAGAACAATCGACCAGAGAAGAGCAACAAAATGGACACTGTTCCTGCTCTAAATCAAGAACTGAAAAAGCAGGCCCAAGCAATTCTTCACCTAGTCCAACAGGGATTAACAGCGCGAGATATCATCCGCGACTTTGTGAAGAATAGGGTGAGCCCTCTACGGAAGAGGGAACACCCTGCTTGGGAACTAGAATCCATGGCAGATAGTAACCTAGACTATAATATAGGTATGTCCTCTGGTCTACAAAATATGCGTTTTTACCGATGAAAAATATCGTACCAAGTAATTTGCCCTTTTGTGATGCAGTCTTATCGTTGTCCGAGATTGAGAAACGGACGAATAGCCTTCTACGGTCTTATAATGCCGCAATAGAAGGAGCTCAAGGATCACCCCATCCTCAGAGCTTAATAAATGGCAGTGACGATCTGAAACAAGAACGTTAAAAGGTATGATTTTTTCTATGGAACTCGTTTGAGATCGCCTATTGATTTGGATCACCAAGTCAAGTTTTTTGACATGATGCAGCTGCTAAAGGGGTGAATCACCAGGACAAAACGTCCTGGTGATAATGCTGGACCCTCTGGGGGCTCAGCGGTGAAAAGGGCAAAGAGAACCTCTTCGAAGAAGAAGATGAAGGAGCCGGCCCCTGAGAAATCAAAGATGACCATGGGGTGGCCTCTCCGACAGAGAAGAAAACAACCGCAAAGAAAATTGTGGTAAGGTTTTCAATTCCCCTTGTTGTACCAAGTACGGATAGGAGTTACTTCTTAGTCATACAGGGTGAGGGGAGCGAGGGTGAGGAAGACGACGTTCCTCTCATCCGTTGCAAGAGGAAGGCACCAAACTCTCTGGAGATTAGCATCCCAGGGAGGTCAGCTTCTCCTACTATCGCCGAAGTATTATCCTCCATGGCAGAGGTGGAAACGGCGGCAAAGGACCCTGTGATCGCAGAAGGTCTTGCGGTCACGATGGAGACTCCCAATCCTGAGGCCCGCGTAGCCTCAGAGCTAGTAACCCCTTCTTCGATTAACCAAGGGACGACTGTGGTAAGGACTTCACAATCTCTAAATTTTCACTTCCCCGCATATATCAATCGCATTGTGAACATGCAGGGAGAAGAAGACACTATCCTGTTCAAGAAAAGGAAAACAAGGAAAAATGTTGATGACACTTCAACAGGGGCACCCAGTGGGCTTCTTTCTCCCCAGAGCGCATCATTGAGACCCAAATCTACGTTGGGTTTCGACTCAAGTAAGGACATCATATCTTGTTACCTTGCATTTTGCCTGAGCACGAGGGAGTTACAAGTTATGGTTTTTTCCAGAACTTCTGTGCCTAGCGCCCCACCAATCTCCTCAAAAACCAGCACAACTCCTGCCTTAGGGGTCGAGGGAGACATAGGTACAAACACAATGGCTGAGGAGTCCTCTCAGGCCATTGTGGAGGAAATAATTGCGGACCTCAGGTCCGCTGGGATGGAAACCACAGCTTTAACCTCAGGAGCGAGCCAGCAAGAACAAACATTTGCTGCTCCTGTTGTCAAGGAAAAAACCAATCTCAAGGTTCAAACTCTGAGCGAACTCGAGGATGCTTCTTTTAAGGACTTTATAGAGGTAAGTAAACATTCCTTTACCCTCTATGAGTTTGAAAATCTTAGGAACGTTCAAGTTCAAACAACAGGTTTTATTGTATCTCAGGATCTGACCCGAGTGGCGACCAAGTCAAAAGCTCTAGCAATGCATATTTATGTTGCACAACGGGAGATCAGCCGGCTACAACGGTAAATATCTGTAGTTTATTTATCCCTGCCTTGAACTTCATCTAAGCAACCACCTTCTTTGTCATAGGGAAAATGCCTCCTTGACAAAGAGCACGGCTGATCGGGAAAATCGGGAAAAAGCGATGGCTTTGAAACTTTCCTGTAAGTCTTTCTTCCGATCAGGTGGAACTATTTCTTTACATGAATGGTTATAGAATTGACTAATTCACTCATGCAGCACAAGAGGAACAAATAAGCTCCCTTTCAAAAGAAAAGGTTGACCTTCATGCGACCATTAAGCTTCAAAATTCCAAGATTGACGTTGTCTGCGAGGAGAACAAGACCTTAAAGGAGATTATCTCATCCTGCAGCAACGTTCAATTTGGAGTTTTCGAAAAACTGAAGGCAGTTGCAAGTTTGCTGAAGGCAGATATAGTTGAACCTCAAAAGGACGACTTAAGCCTCAGGGATTCATGCAAACTGGTCGCGGCTCAGGCTGAATCACTACTCGAGTATCTCCTTGGAGATACAAAATGGCAAGAAGAGGCAATGAAGACTGATGTAAGATCTATAGCCTCCACCCTTCTCTGCAAGTTAAGACTTCACCACGGTCCATATTTGGACTTGAATCCAGTGGTGGGAGATGCAGAAATCGAGAGTGATGATCAGTTTGAAGCCATTTCAGAAGAAGTAAAACCTCTGGTTGAAGGTCGTATGAAAGGATTGGGCTTATTGTAATTTATTTAAATTGTACCTGTAAACATATACTTATACTATACAAATGCATGCCTTAGGTTTTTTGAAAAGGTGTACTTGATTTTGTTTTATATTACGGCCATATTCTCATAGCCCCTTCCTGAGATCATAAGTACTGGAGACTTAGTGTTATAATCTTAGGAAAAATATGGGTTTTTGATGATCAGAAATATCTAGTGAGTTTCTTACACGTTTAGAAACGGTTTATAAAGAAATGACTTGACTTAGATACGATAATCTAGTCACACTGATACTGATCTTAATACAATACCAAATCTTATTATGAACAAGCAGCCACTCGAATGATCAGAAACATGCTAGTAAGTCCCGTGTGCGTTTAGGAACGGCTTATTTAGGGATGTCTTATCTAGATGCGACTATGAGATCAGCCCGCGAATCCAATCTAGTTATCATAATAAGATGGTCATCAATGACCAACCCCCGAGCGTAGCTCAGTATTGGTGTGGCAAGAGAAACAAGAAACCATAACATAGTTTGAAGAAAAGTACACTTTTTTTTAACAAAACATGCTAATTGAAAAGGATAAAAGAAATGGGAGACTTACACATAGAATTTGCGTAGTTGATCTATGTTCCAAGTATTGGACAAGATCCTTCCATCCTCCATCGCTAGTCGAGCCAATCCTGGTCATGGTACTGAAACCATAGTATAAGGGCCTTCCCACTGAGGGGAGAATTTATTGCGGTTAGGCTGGTCCCAATATCGTTGCAATAGTTCAAAAAGAGACCACTGACGAACTAAGAATCATTGTTGGTAATAAGACAACTTGGAATACCAAATCGTGTGACTATATTCTTATGAAAGAATTTCTTAGCCGCAGCGGCGGTAACATTGCGAACTGGTTCAGCCTCAATCCACTTCGTAAACGTATCAATGGCTACGAACAAGAACTTGTACCCATTGACCGCTTGGGGCATAGGATCCACAATATCTATCCCCCATACAGCAAAAGGCCATGTTAGAGAAATAGTTTGTAAGGTACATGTGGGCTGATGAACCTATCTCGCATGAAATTGACACTGTGGGCATGTCTTGACCAAATGCTTGGAATCATCAAGTGCTGAAGGCCAGTAAAAACCCTGTTGGAAAGTTTTTCCAACCAGTGTGCGAAATGACCCGTGTGCACCACATACACCATCATGAATTTCTTTCAAGAGAGATTTACCTTTCTCTTGAGATAGGTAGTGCATGAATACTCCTTGAGTACCCTTTCTGTATAAAACCCCATCTATGAGTTTATACAGGCGCGCTTTCTGAATTAACCGATCACTCTCGGTTTCATCCTTGGGCAAGGTCCCATGTTAGAGATAGACCCTTAATGGATGGGTCCAATCTCCTTCATGCCCAAGGCTGGTGATGCAAACTATCACCCGGTCATCTTCGATCGATGTCATGATCGAAGGGCATTCCAAATGCTCAACAAACACTCCTGCCGAAGCTGATGTGCCTGAGGACCTAATTTTAGATAATTGGTCTGCGAGAATATTGTCCTTTCACCGGATATATTGGACTTTGAAATGACTGAAGTGTTTTTCCAACTTCCTCACTTCCCCCAGGTAATGAGCCATTATCTCATCGGAGGTGCTGTACTCCTTGTTTACCTGGTTTACGACTAACTGTGAGTCTCCCCTCACCACTAATCGATGGACTCCGAGGATTTAGCTGCCCGGAGCCCTGCAATAAGACCTTCATACTCTGCAGCGTTGTTGGTTGCAACAAAGTGTAATTGAATGACATACTTGAGTTGGTCGCCCTGAGGCGTGATTAAGACCACTCTAGCCCCCGAGTGTTGAAAACTACTAGAGCCGTCAAAATACATTGTCCAATGATCGGTACAAGATAAATCTTTGGATTCCTGCGCAGGAGGGTCAGGATTAGTCCATTCAACCACAAAGTCTGCGAGGATTTGAGATTTAACTGCTGTGCGAGGGGTGAAATAGATGTCAAATGCTCCAAGTTCCACTGTCCACTTCGCGATGTGACCAGATTTCTCTGAGTTGCGGATTATATCTCCTAATGGGAAAGATGAGGGCACAATAATTTTGTGCCCTTGAAAGTAATGCCGTAGCTTACGAAAAGCCATCAGAAGTATATAAAGTATCTTCAGGACCTCAGGATAGCGCTCCTTTGGACCGTGAAGTACCTCACTTACGTAATAGACTGGTTGTTGCACATCCTCTCTCTCTGTGACCAGAGCTGCGCTGACTGCGTGAGGGGTGGCCGCCAAATAAAGAAGTAGTGGTTCCCCCAAATTCGGAGAGACCAGTACTGGCGGACTAGAAAAATACTTTTAACCTCTTGAAAGGCTTTTTCGGCTTCATCCGACTAGGTAAAGACATTGTGTTTGCAAAGAGCCTTGAAGAAAGGCAGGCCTTGTTCGCCTAGCCTTGATATGAAACGGCTAAGAGCCGCCATGGGACCTGTTAGGCTCTGGATGTCCTTCATGGTCGAAGGAGATCTCATTTGCTCAATGGCCCTGATTTTCTCAGGATTAGCCTCTATTCCTCTCAAACAAACAAGAAAACCCAAAAGTTTGCCAGAACAAACCCCGAAGGAACATTTTTCGGGGTTTAATTTTATTCCATGCTTGTTTAGATTACAAAAGATTTCAGCAAGATCATCCAAATGACTCAAGCTTTTCAAACTTTTTACAACCAAATCATCAACGTAAGCTTCAAGATTACGCCCCATCTGGGAAAGAAAAGTCTTTTGCATCAAGTGCTGGTACGTGGAACCGGCGTTCTTGAGACCAAATGGCATTCTAACGTAGCAGTAGGTGCCAAATGGTGTGATGAAGACAGTTTTCTCTTCATCTTCTTCTGCCATGCTAATTTGATGGTACCCTGAGTAAGCATCTAGGAATCTCATTAGTTCACAATTCGCTGTAGAATCGAGCAACTAGTCGATGTGAGGAAGGGGAAAATCATCCTTCTGACAGGCACTATTTAGGCTGGTGTAATCGACGCACATGCGCCACTTATCATTTGACTTTAGGACCATGATCGGGTTCGCAAGCCACTCAGGATGATTGACTTCACGAATAAATCCTGCTTTCTGGAGTTTATCCAGCTCCACTCGGATGGCTTCTTGCCAATCAACAGCAAAGCGTCTGAGCTTCTGTTTTATCGGTCGTGTCCAGGTCGAATTGCTAACCTGTGCTCAATTACCTCCCTTGGGACTCCAGGCATGTCGGATAGTTTCCACGCAAACATAACTGCATTAGCCTGGAGGAAAGTAACGAGCTCGAGTTCCTATTTGTCGTCCAGGCCTGATCCGATCCGAATGGTTCTAGATGGATCATCTGGGTACGATGGAACTAGTTTTAACTTTTCATCTGGTCGCGGGGCAACTTTGATCGTATCAGAAGCTGTGGTCGCAATCTTGACGTCCTGAAGGGGAAGCTGATCCACTAACTCCAGGGATAACAGATCACAAGTTAGCGCTGTATTCCGACTGCCTCGGACCGAGATAACGCCTTTGGGGAACGGAAACTTGCCGCACTGATAAGCATAGTGTGTCGCCATCATGAATTTAGCGAGAGTTGACCTGCCAAAAATAGCGTTATAGGCCAAATCATAATCAATTACGTTAAAAGTAATCAATTCTGTCCGAAAATTATCTGGTTTTCTAAGTGTTACTGGAAGTACCACCTGCCCCATCGGCATCATGGACTGACCAGGAATTATCCCATAAAATGGATGAATTATGGGCTTAATTTTTGAACGAGGGATCTGTATCTCGTCCAGCACCTTGACCAATAAAATATCCAAGGAACTGCCCCCGTCGATTAGAACTCTTTCAACTCGAGCGTTGCTGATAATTGGGGTAATGACCAAAGGTAGTCTTAATGGTCGTGTAAGCCCAACAGGACAATCAGCCTGATCAAAAGTCAAAGGAGTTTCCGACCAACGGGAGTATTGAGGCTCACCGAGGGGGGCCTATGCTTGATGTACCTCACGGTAAAATGTCTTAAAATGATGCTTAGAAACAAAAGAGGAGGAATCTCCAAAAATAACATTAACATGATTATGGGGTACCTGATAGGGCATCTCTTTGTCTCTGTTGATGTCTCTAAGTCTGTAGGCCTGATCTTTTTTGCGACAAAGTTGGCACTGGTCCAATCCCTTGGTAGAAGTTGTCTAGTTGCTTCAACCAATTCCGGCAGTTCTTGAGATCGTGTCTCGAAGAGTTGTGGAACTGACACCACTTCTTGTTTCCCTGTGGGTTAGATTGTTTTCCCGACTGGTCGCTATCACAGCCACCAGAAGAGGTTTTATTATTGAATGGAAACTTGTTACCTTTTCCTGGTGGTGGTTTCTCTGCAACGGCGACCTCCCAGTATTGTCCAGTCCGGTTTTTGTTGGACTTCTTTGATTTTCTACCTGATGATGATTCTGGCTTCTTGCTTGAATCCTCCTTCTTAACATCTTTAAGACCTAGCTAAGGCAGTAAGTTTCCCTTATCTACCATCCTATTCCATTCTACGGCCTCAGCCGCGTTGGAATATTGGTCAGCCATGTCGAAGAGGTCAGCTACTGACCGAGGTGGGTGGATAAGTAGATCTTCAGTAAACCTACGATATCACACGACATGTTTAAATGCCCTAATAACGGAGTTGTCAGATATATTTGGAATGGTATTCCTCACTGCGACAAACCATTTGAAAAATTGCCAAAGAGTATCCGTTGAAGTCTGGCACAAACGATGGAGATCATCCTCTTTGCCAGGCTTCTGGTAATAGTTCTGGAAGTTGTTAAGTATACCATCACACAGCATTTCCCAGTTATAAATTGAACCCTCTAGTTGGTTGAACAACCAAGTTCTTGCTGGTCCCTCAAGAACCATTGGCAAGTAATTTGCCATGACACAATCATCTCCACCCGCAGCTTGAATGGCGGTAATGTAGATCTGCAGGAATTCGGATGGATTCTGAGTTCCATCAAATCTCTCAATTGAACTGGCTTAAAATTGTTTGGCCAAACCACCGCACAGAGGCCTGGTGAGAAAGCTCTGCAGCCAACATAGGAATTGTGGAGAGTTTTGCGGCTTCCAACTTGATCGTGGGCGACCTCATGCTGTGGGGATACGCCTCACGGTCCCAGACGAGAATGGACAGGAACGCGATCTCGATAGCGAGAATTTCCAACTCGCCTGGCTTTGTCATGCCGAACTGATCCTGGTGGTAGTTGATTACGCCTGCCATGATTGGAGTAAGAATATTCCCTCTCATGGGAGCGAATCGTAGACCGGGATGAAGCAGTTGGAGTTGCGTTAGATGCAACTTTATCTAGCTTATCTTCCAGGATTCTGGCAAAAGCCGGTTTGTCCGCGTCTTAGATATTAGGATGAAAATTATGTAGGACTTCCGCGATAGAACGAAGTCTCCCATGCGTACTCCTCCTAGGTGCACTAGGTGTCACCATTTCTTCGTCCGCCGGTGGATAGTCTGGGCCGAAGAAGGTGTCTGGTTGCGTCTGCGACCGTGAGGATGACGGGAAGAACTTGGAGCAGCATCGTAACGAGACTGCGTGAGTTGCAAAGCTTCCAGTGCAGTTTTACGAAGTTCTCTATCTCAAAGCTCATGATCTTGATCCTCCTTTTGCTTGCATTCCTGTTCCTCTTTTGGTCTGCGCTCTTGTTTCTCCCTAGCAATTCGCTGCTCAGGAGTTTCCTCCGATAAAGCAGCAAATTGTCGGGGGAGCAAGGTCGCAGAAGGAGAAAACATCTCCGTTGGTTCCGAATCGGATTCAAAGTCAAAAAAGAGATTGGAGGTTATGGGATCAAACCTCCCAGAGCTAAGCTCTAGGTTACCATTATCCACATCCTCAGCTGCGACGCGTTGTGGTATATATTCAGCCTCCATGGTGGTAGCACTAGTACAGAAATGCAGTCTTCTATCGGTAAAAAACACCCTTCTACTATCGGTTTTTGTACCGATAGAGATAGACACGATAGAACAAGACTGGACATTTTCTATCGGTAAATAACCGGCAGAAGAAGTTCACTATTCTATCGGCATATTATGAATCTACCGATAGAAAACCCGTCGTAGTCTTACGTCCAGCGGCAGGGAAAGTACCACTATTCTAACGGTTAATTACAAGATTACAGACAGAAAAAATCATAATATTCTATCGGCATATTAGGAGTGTACCGATAGAAAACTCGTCGTCAGCCGTTGGAAAAGTACCACTATTCTAACGGTTAATTACAAGTTTACCGACAGAAAAAATCATACTATTCTATCGGTATATTTGGATTGTACCGATAGAAAACTCGTCGTCAGCGGTTGGAAAAGTACCACTATTCTAACGGCTAATTATAAGTTTACTGATAGGAAAAATCATACTATTCTATCGGCATCTTACAAGTTTACCGATAGAAAACTCGGCGCTAGCGGTTTGAAAAGTACCACTATTCTAACGGTTAACTACAAGATTACCGACAGAAAAAAGCTTAGTACTCTATCGGATATGTATGAGTTCACCGGCAGGAAAGGTCACACTCTTCTAACGGTTAATTTTGATTGTACCGATAGAAAAAAGTACAGTAGTCTCGCGGTTGTTGATGAATTTACCGATAGAGCATTCACATATACAGTACTTTATTTGCATTCACAATACAGTACATTCACATATACAGTACAGATGCAATACAGTATAGATTGGATACACAATACAGTACAGATGCAAGGTAAATTCACAGAACAAATTGACACATTAGGCAGTTATTCACATTTATTCACATATGTATGGACAAATACAGATTGCAATCCAATGTGGATATTTATTCACATATATATATTTATTCACATGTATATAAACAGTCTATGCAGAGTACACGAAAAGGAGAAAATTGTCATGCTGGATGGTTGGGCGCTACTTCCTCCATGACATATTGTGCCCAGATTTGTCGAAGATATATAATCTTTGCATTTTTCATATTGGTCTTTCGACATGGCGATCTGCAAGCATGTGTGCATACTGAGTAACTAACTTCGATCCTAATTTAGAACGTGACACCCATTTTTGAAATTTGAGTTAGCTATCGATGCTTACCTGGGGGAATCGGGAAAAGTTTGTCCGCACTAGGTCGTACATGTAGCGCAGCACATAAAACCCGCATTCCCACGATTGCGGCTGCTGATGGCACTGAGATAATTGCATATGCGAAGACATGTTAGCTATATATTGTTTCCATAAACTAATTAAGCATAAACAAAAAGTCTCGTGAGTACCTCATATTCTTTCCAAGCTAGTACGGAGCCCTGCGGTGCGGCATGCCTCCCTCCAGCGGACACATATTTATCAAAAGCCCTGCATTTCAGTTAGTATTGCCAGTTAATGTATTATCATTAGCTAGTGAGGTCAAACTATAAATCAAACATATAAGTTACTTACGCCTCCATATTCCCCTTGAGCACATATTCCATCGATAATCTGTCACGCATCGAATCGAGGTAGTACACCTCGTTCCTCGGCGGACAGATCACGATGAGGATCCAGTGGCCCCTGCATTGTACGTAAAAGAGGACCGCTAGCTCAAAGTACATCTCAGGTGTAACATACAAGATTGAGTTAAATTAGTACGAAATGCACTAACCTTTGGTGGTACGGCACCAGAATGAAGTCCCTGTCCTGCTGCGCCATCAGCGCGCTGGATATGTACTGCTCAGCGTGCGCGGCGTCCTGCTCTAGCATCGTGAGGCTTATTTTCTCTGGGTCGAGGAAACCCACCTTGTCACACGCAGCCTCCGATGCTAGCCTGTACATGCACCTGCATGCGAAGGACGAGATTAATATTAATTTCACAGAAAGTTACTCAGTATTCAAATGAACTGCAACATTAATGCAGAGTTAGCAAACAGAGTTAGAAAACAGCAATACATAGCATCAGCAAACTCACAGGACTCCAGTCCGTATGATGGACATATCGAGCTCCCGCCAGTTGTAGAGGTCGAACAGATCCTCGTGTGCCACGGATATAGTCCCGGGCTCACGGTGGAACTGCCCAGGTCTGTAGGGAACTAAGAAGTTCAGGCTGCGCCGAGCTCGATGTAGGTACCAGTCGTGGAGGTCTCTGGTTGATCGATCCAATTTCCGCAAAGATGCCTCCGACAGGAGTGGGAGCGCGTTCGTGAACGTCCGCGGCAGTCCCTGTCGCCCTTTGCCCTTGCCTTTGCCGCCCTTGCCTTTTGCCGGGGACTGAGCGCGTACCTTCGAAGGCAAGGGCGAGGTGATGGCGGCTTTCTTCCGAGGTGGAGGCATGGATGCGCTGGGTGGGGTCGAGGCCGTCTTTGATGTGTCCAGGTTCGCACGAGATCGGCCCTCATGCCCCAAGCTGGGGGCGCAGTCCCCTGGTAGCCCCGCGGCAGGCCACTTCAATTAATGAGCACGTATGTTAGATTACGCAAGTTGAGTGTACTGAGTAGGATGTAATCTAAAATGTGTAGGATTTACCGGTTGTATTACAAGACACTTCTTGGGCCGCTGTACGTAGGAGCCCACTGCCTCAGCAAGTGTCTGCAGTTCCTCTGTTGGGACTGGCAACGGAGAATCGTTGTAGCCCGGCATGGCCATGTCCACCTGTACCTTTGCGAAACCCAACCGCAGAGGTACACAGTGGACCCGGACATCCGGCCCAGACGGATATACGAAGCCGTGTCCAACCACTTCCTGCCCGGCGCCTACGTGATTCTGTAGGATGCAGCCCTCCGGCCCCTGCAAATTTGTAACAATTAAGTGCACAGATGAAGGCTTGCATCAACTTAAGTGCACAGATGAAGGCTTGCAGTACCTCAAGTAGATCCACTGGATCCGCGAGTACCTTCGAAGCGCAACTGCTTATCCGACCCCGCGGGGTACCGTCGTCCTGGGGATCCGCATCTGCACTCTTGGCCAGCAATGCTTCTCTCAACCGTGCAAACTCTTCCCTCATTTGTGCGACCTCGGTCTGCACCTCAGACTGTACCTCAACTCGTATCTCAGCCCGCATCTCCGCCCGTATCTCCTCCCGTACCTCAGCCCATATCTTATCGGAGAGGTCAGCTTCCTTTTCCTTCCAGGTGCGGGCCTTCTTCCTCGGTGGAGCCGGATCTACGAAACCGGCCTTCCACGACACAATGGCTCCCACGGCCCGTGTCCGCCCGGAATGCTCCTTATTTCCTAGAGCCCGGGTGAGGATGTCGTTCTCCCTCTGCGGGGTAAACAATCCCTCCGCTGCCTCCTTCTCAAAAGAGATCTGTTACATTTGAAGGTACCTTGTGAGACAAATTGCCTTATATACACTTGTGCGCACACAGTTTACGAGGTTAGCCAACTTACCATTCGCCTCACAACGTCGGCGTCCCCAGGGGTTGCGAACTGCACAGACCCCGTGGACGACACGGACCCCCTCCCCCTCCACCATCGCTTGCACCTCTCATCCCGGATCTCGGAGAGCGGCAACTCAGGGGTGTCGATGACAGGATTTTGTTCATCTTCCTTCTTCCACTGTTCCTCCTTCCCCGCATAGCCCCGGGATCCGAGCCGATGCGGGTGGTCGTTCCTCTTCTGGATCGCCCTATTCTTCTCGCTAAGGGCCTTGAACTCCTTAGTCCCCTTCTGCTTGGTGAATTCCTCCCATACCTCCTCCAATATGAAGGGGTACTTCTCGCAAGGAGATTTCCCCGCAGCGAGGAAGTTACTGATGAGCTAGCTCTTAAAGGTTTTCCATGTTCCGTTCATGTCCTTCAAGTAGGCAGTCCTAGGTGTATCGTCGGGGATGTTCCACTTAGCCTGTTTCCGAAAAATGCATACAATTAATCACGAGTTAGTTAAACTTTAGTATAAACCAAGAGAACGTGATTACGAAAGAGTTCAGCGATTTCAGTTCATTTAACCTTCACTTCCGCCCACAACCTATCCCTCTCGTCCGCCGTCACGTCCTTCCAGCTCTGGACGGTGATCTTCACCCTTTCTTTCGCCAACAGCCCAACATAGGCCGCGTACCTCCCAGCATTCTTTCCAATCGGCCTCCCAAATTGGTTGAACTCACAAGAAAGATCCGTGCGTTTGGCCAAACGCCCCAACGTCGTCGCGCCTCGCCCCACCCTCTTGCGCTGGGATGTAACAGCCCCATCTTCAGTAGTTACGATGGGGTTGGCCCTAGTCGAACCACTAGTACCATCCGATGAAGACGACGACCTGTCTTCCCTACAAAACCTTCAACAAACCATATATATGGCAATTAATTCGCCTTGGAGTTCCATAACTCAGCCCAGGACTGGAGACTAACTAGGGCGGCAAAAGGGAAAATAATACAAAAAGAAAGACATGCATAAATTACTTACTGAACTCTTCAGAAATATTTTCTATCGGTAAACACATGAGCTGCCGATAGACCATAACAATTACCTCCACACAAGACAATTTTTCTATCGGCAAACATGTGAGATACCGATAGAACATAACAATGTTCTCTACATATGGAATTTTGTTGACAAGCCACCATTCACTGTCATCACATAACATTCTCGATGATTTGCTACACTAATATTCGTGGGCCAGCATTATTATTTCACACGTAAATATGCACACAAGCATCTAAGTGCCACTGTGCATAATCTTTAGCCTAGCCTGTATGTGAGTCATCAGGACTTCACAGCTATTAGGTTGGGAAAAGTCATGTATATAGGCATTTGAAACATATACATCGAAGACCCATCCACATTGCCATATATTCATACGAAGTGAGTAAAAATTCCCAACCAAACTAGTACATTGCATGGCTCATGTCCTTCCAGATCCAAATTAAGTTTTACTACTTGTGCAGAAAAATTTTCTATCGGTAAACACATGAGCTGCCGATAGAATATGTGTAAGAACACCTCCAACATATAATCTGCATTACATGGCAGTTGGATACAATTGATCACACATACAGCAGTATAGAGAAGTTAAAATCTCAAAACAGGTTCATTACAGCACTGGAACATATTATGTAAACCCTAATTAAAATCAACATTTCCTGCGGAATGTACATAAGCCAACACAATAGGGAACCCTAGTGTAATTGCAAAACTCGAAGAATTAGTACGTGCAAAACACTAGGATCAAATAAAGAAGATGCTGGAAATAGAACGACGAATTAGGGTATTTACGGCGGCGATCAGTTCTGGTGATGGAGAGGCGGTGTAGAACGCAGCAGCGGCGGGCGAAGGACGAAAATAAGAACCGGTGGCAGTGACGAACCAGTGTCCAGCCGGCGATCGTCGTGTGGGAGAGAGGAAGTGAGTGCTCACGGCGGAGGTTGGGGTTTTCTTCGCTCTCGAAGAGACGCAGTGCTCTAAGGTGGAACTGTTCGAGTGGAGGGAAACTAAAGGGCCATGTACGAGTAATAAAATAGCGGAGGAACTTTTCTATCGGTATAACAAAATGATACCGATAGACTTATGTAATTTTCTATCGAAACAACAAAATAATACCGATAGAAAAAGTAAATTTCCCGAAAAAATATTTGAATTAGTGGATGCATTTTTCTATCGGTATAAACAATAAAATCCCGTGAGACCAATTTTCCACAGAAAATTTTTTTAAAGTGCTTGAGATTATAGTATTGGGTGCCATTTTTCTATCGGTAGAAACAACAAAATACCGTGAGAGTAATGAAAAAGTGCCCTTTTCTATCGGTATAAACAAAAAAATCCCGTGAGCCCAATTTTCCCCAGAAAATTTTTTTGATTAAGTGCATGAGATTTGTGTGCCCTTTTTCTATCGGTAAAAACAACAAAATACCGTCAGAGTAATGAAAAGGTACACAATTTAACATCAAACAGACCGTCGTTGAAAGCTGCAGAATGTTAAAGAGGGAAGATAGCCGGAAAATTGGAAAATTGACATAAAAAGAAATTGTTCATTCATTGTTGTTTTATCACTTACAAAAAAAAATAAAACCCAAAATGCTAGGTCAAGGGGTGGTCTTAGCCCTGGCTGCATGTAGAATAGAGTCAGTTAGACTTGCAGCCAGGACGCAGGACTCCTCTAGCGACAAGTTGTCCCTAGGATCAACTACTACCGCGTCGAGAAGGCCTGCGACCTCCCTCAGCTTCGCTATGGTATCCTTCATAGTCAAACCGCAGCCAGCGATGGTCATATCCGCGGCTTTCTTCTCCTCGCGAAGACGCCTCGTCCTCGCCCTAGCATTGTCACCATCCGTCTTCATGCGCTTAATGCGCTGGAAGAGATCGTCAAGGTCAAGCCGTAGCTGAGTGTGCTTGTCTGTAAGGAGCTTGTGCTCCTCCTGGAGGGCCGTCAGGTCAGCCTTCACTTTGGCAGTGTCTTCCACGGCTACCATTCCCTGTGCAAATCAACAGGTCAAGAATGAACTGAACATGGATTAACAATACAGGGGTAAACCGAGGAGATTTAGAGTTCTTACCGGGGAGGGCGTGGATGACGATCCCATGGAGGTTGCCATTGTGAAAGAGAAGATGAGGAGTCGAACCGTTCGAGAATTAGAAAAACAACAAAATACCGCGACGCATGGCGAGGTACTTATAGAGTTTCCAAGGCGACGCATGGCGACACGTTTGAGAATTCAAAGCGGCAGAGTCTTCTTCTATCGGTAAAAACAGGAAAAAACCGTCAGACAACAAATACCGTGAGACTAACGAATTTATTCTAACGGTAAAATAGAACAATACCGATAGAAAACGTTTTGAAGTGCCTGAGTGAAGATGTCCTTCTCTATCGGTATAAATAACAAAATACCGTCAGAAAAAAGGGATTTTTGCAGAACTTAATTTGAAGAGGCTGCGATGAGATTTTTGCAAGTGCTATTTGAAGGGAAGAATTAAATATTTACAGGATAAAGGTACTGTACATGTTAGAACTCATGCTGTGGAGTAAAATTGAGATGTATTAATGCTGTGAACTAGCTTATCATTAAATTCTAAAGAAAAATGTACTGCCTGATGTATTAATGATAAGTTCCTCACCTTGCTGCAGAACTTGTGGGCTGTTTGCTTGGCATTTATCCCTGAAATAGAAATTAATCATCAATGGTTCTCAACCCATAATCCTTCTTCGTGGTCATCTCGCAGATACGTTGTTTCGTCGATATCTTCAGTACGGATAGATTGAATGTCCTCTAAAAATGGAGGTATTTCATCGAATTGGTTATACTCCTCTTCGTCGACAACATCTTCGACCCCAACAATACGTCTCTTGCTGTGGAGGACAACATGCAAGTTTGGATTGGCCGGGTCAACGACGTAGAATACCTGTGTGGCTTGCTTTGCAAGTATGAATGGATCGTCTTGGTGTCTGACTCTACCAAGATCGACGAGAGTAAACCCGTAACTGTCAACTTGAACACCTCGAGGGATTTCGACCCATTGGCATCGAAACAGGGGAATCTTAAGTAATCCGTAATCGAGCTCCCATATTTCGTCAATAACACCGTAATATGAGTTCAGCGCCCTTACTGACCTGGCATCCTCGGAAATAGCAAACAGTGTCACTCCGCTACATTGCGTGCTACTCTTGGCGTCTTGAGCTCTTGTGTAAAATGAATACCCATTGATGTCGTACCCCTGCCAAGTCCCTACAGTGAATCTTGGGCCTCTAGCCAACCATGTCACAGTTTCACTTACGGAGCCCTCGGCAGCTCGCGTGACTCTTTCTTGGATCCACTCAACAAATTTCCTGTTATGTTCTCTGCTTACCCAAACGTCTGACTTCGAAGGATTCTGTGACCGTCACATTACCTTGTGCTCGTGTATGTATGGCTCGACCTCCGTCATGTGTTGTAAGACCCAAAAATGTGATTTTGCGTACACATCACGAGCGGGGACGATAGCTTTGAATCCAATCGTTCCAATTCCCTCAAGCCTACCCTCGTGTCGGGACCTAGGAACACCAATTGGGTCAACCCCGGCCATATAATCTGTGCAAAATTCAATCACCTCCTCGGCGGCATAACCTTCCATGATACTCCCCTCGGGTCGACGACGAGTCCTTACGTATCCCTTCAATACACCCATAAATCTCTCAAATGGATACATGTAGCGCAGGCACACGGGTCCACAAAACTTAATTTCTCTGATAAGGTGAACAATCAGATGGACCATAACATCAAAAAAGGATGGAGGGAAATACATCTCGAGCTGACAAAGAGTTGTAACCACGTCGCGTTGCAAAGCGTCCAGTCCATCGGGATCAATTACCTACAAGGACACAGTTGCGCCAAATATTCATATCAGAAAAATCTTCTAATTAAGCTCCACAAATAGAGGTAGTGAACTTATAGTACGAGTGCACGTACTTACCTTGCAAGATATTGCGTTGAAGAAATAACATAGGTTTGTGATTGTCTCTCTGACTTTAACTGGGAGAATGCCTCTGATAGCAATGGGAAGCATCTGTGACATCAAGACATGACAGTCGTGGGACTTCATGCCAACCAGTCTTAGGTCCTTCATAGACACAAGTTTTTTCAAGTTCGCGGAGTACCCACATGGAACTTTAACACCGTGCAGGCACCGACAGAGTTCTGTTTTTTACCTCTTGGACAACGTGTAGCAGGCCGGGGGGAGGTATGTACGCTTTCCATTCTCTAAAGGTGCAAGCTCAGTCCTTATCCCCATTTCCACCATGTCACGACGAGCTTTCACACCATCCTTTGTCTTTCCCGGAATGTTCAACAACAAACCAATCAAACTGTCACAGACATTTTTCTCTACATGCATGACGTCAATGCAATGTCGAACTTGTAAGTGCTCCCAGTACGGTAGATCCCAAAGAATCGATCTCTTCTTCCAAACATTTTTTTCTCGAGGTTTAGAATGCTTACCGAACTCAACTTTGATGTCGTTCACGCGTGAGTAAATCTCCTTACCGGTCAGAAACACTGGAGCTGATCCCTTCTCAGGCTTCCCGTTAAATGATTTCCTCTTCTTACGGTACGTGTGATGCACCGGAAGAAACCTGCGGTGACCCATGTACACTGTTTTCCGGCAGTTTTGCAGCCACATGCTCTCAGTTTCATCTAGGCAAATAGGGCAAGCCTTGGCTCCTTTCGTACTATACCCCGACAAATTGCCGTAGGCAGGAAAATCATTTATGGTGCAAAATATCAGGGCCCGCAAGATGAAATTCTCTTTCTTGTATGCATCCCACACCTGCACACCCTCGCTCCACAATTTCTGTAAGTCCTCGATTAAAGGCGCTAGAAACACGTCAATATCATTTCCGGGTTGTCTGGGTCCTGAGATTAGTAACGCCATCATGATGTACTTGCGCTTCATGCATAACCAAGGAGGAAGATTGTAGATGCATAAAAGAACCGGCCAAGTGCTGTGCCGGCTGCTCATATTACCATGTGGGTTCATACCATCTGTACTCAGCCCGAACCTTACATTCCTAAGTTCGCCGCCGAACTCAGCAAATGTTCTGTTGATGTTTCTCCATTGAATAGAATCAGCTGGGTGTCTCAGTTTTCCGTCTTGTTTCCGGGCTTCAGCATGCCAACGCAAGTGCTTTGCGACTTTCGGATTTGCAAACAGCCGCTTCAATCTAGGTATCACAGGCAAGTACCACACAGTTTTTGCCGGGGGCCCTTTCCTTACCTCGTGACGTTTACTGTCAATCCGGTCCCTACGCGTATACCTCGATGCGCCGCATCTTGGACAAACATGCAAACTGGAGTACTCGTTACGGTACAACACACAATCATTTGGGCATGCGTGTATTCTTTCGATTTCCATTCCCAACGGACACAACAGTTTTTTGGCTTGGTAAGTAGATCTTGGCAACTCATTTCCCTCTGGAAGCATGTCCGCTAGAAGATCTAATAGTGCCGTGAAACTCTTATCACTCCAACCGTTTCCTGCCTTCAAGTTATATAATCTCAGCACAGAAGATAGTTTTGTAAATGTTGCACATCCAGGGAACAGAGGCTTCTCAGAGTCAGCAATCAGTTTCTCAAATTCACAGAAGTCATTTTCGTTGTAATCTTCCTCTACATCACGTAACATCTCATCTAGATTGTCATCATCATCATCTACGTGCACATCGGAATGAACATTACCAAAATTGGGATGATCATCGATATTATTGCAATCCACATCCGAGTCGTGCTGATTGGTAGTAGTGGTGCTTGTTTCCTCAAGATCTTCGCCATGCCATATCCAACGGGTGTATCGCGCGTTAAAACCACGACGAATCAAATGACTCTTAATTTGATCAGAGTTGCTAAACCTCTTCAAGTTCATACAATCTGTACAAGGACAGAGCATATTTTTCTCTCCCTTCCTCTCCTTTTGTTGCTCAGCAAATTTAATAAACTCATTCACACCATCCAAATATTCAAGAGTAGTACGTTTTATTCCATACATCCAATATTTCCTGTCCATCTACAATTAACAAAATTTAACGAGTAAGCCATGCATGAAACCTGCCCGATTAAGTTATGTATATGTACATGTACAGCCTCTTACAACAGATACATGTGTTGAACCCTAGCCTGACGAAATTAACACTAATTAACCTAGCTAACTACAAAATACAAGCTAGTTAGCTCCTAAAACATGACGCATTTCCAGCTACCAAGCTCCCAAGCTTAGAGCTACAAACTTGGAACTACACAATACAGCTAGCTTGCAAGTAGAGAGGAAGGGAGATCTAGAGGGAGAGAGAGATAAGTGTCGACGATTAAGCGTACCTTAAAGAGAGGGGCGCAATCAACTTCCCTCCAGCCTGCGCTGATCACCCTAGCAGTGTAGCTGGAACTTTCGTCACAAACAGAGGGACACAGAGTGCAACAGAACAAATTGAAGAGCAGCTCAGCAATGGTCGAGTGGAGTTTTCCTTATAATGGACATTTTTCTAACGGTAAATACATGAAATAACCGTCAGATTAACTTAGGTAATTTGCCGCTCACATATTCTATCGGTAAAAACACACGCATACCGTTAGAGAATATACATTACTGAGCAAATATATGTGTTTTCCTATCGGTAAATATGTGTACTTACCGTTAGATCATGCATGACACAGCACGCACATGAGTTTTTCTATCGGTATATATGTGTACTTACCGTTAGATGATGCATGACACTCGAGCATTAGTTTTTCTATCGGTAAATATGTGCATTTACCGTTAGACTATGCATGACTGAGCAAATATATGTCTTTCTCTATCGGTAAATACACATATTTACCGTTAGAATATGCATGACTGAACAAATATATGTGCTTCCTATCGGTAAATATGTGTATTTACCGTTAGAATATGCATGACTGAACAAATATATGTGTTTTCCTATCGGTAAATATGTGTACTTACCGTTAGAGGAGGTACTGGTACCAAACTGGGACAAACATGCACATGCCATTTCTCACATTCAAGGAATCATATCAATGTAACATCAAACAGATCTTACATCAAACGGATCTTAACTAGAAGATAAAGCAATATATTTCAAGAAATGCTAATTTGTGGATTAACTAGGAGACACAAAAATACTTTTCGTAGGTAGTTGGGACTTCATCTTGCCAAAGAAATTACAGATGCCAGTTCACAAATTCAGGTACAAACATACACATGCCAGTTCACCAATACAAATTCAGGTACAAACATACACATGCCAGTTCACAAATTGAAGTGCATGTCTGAAACAGCAGTACAAATACACACCTACCTACCAATACAATTAAATACACAAATGCTCCCTGCACATTCAAGTTCATGTCCCAATTAGCAATACGTGATACACAAATATACAACAATATACAAATACAACAATTCACACATTCGATGTATATTACAAAAGCCACGTCTGAAATTAACAACAGATCACGACGAGGACCCAGTGGCCCATACATGCATTTTACATAAAAGGGAACCTTTGCAGGTTGCCACAATGCAACTACCGACTACAAGTTAGACCTGATACATCACAAATCCATTCATCCAAAACAGCAAATGTCTGAACCACATTGGACTTAACCATAGGAGTTCAGTTCGAAGACGCCCGAGGAGCTGGAACTGCCGTCGACATACATTTGTACGTATTGGTGATTTCCTCGGACTCAAACTCGATCAACTCAACTCAACTCAACTCAACTCAACTCCATTAACAAAAAGAACCTACCTTCCAAGATGTTGTTCTGTGTAGTGATGGTGTAGAATGGCTGTGCAAATAACAACAATTCTTCTTCTCCAAGCAGGTAAGCATCTGGCCACAAGCTGGTGCATGCAAAAAAATGTAAGATGCTTTCTATAGGTCCTGATTTGAGAAACACTCCGGGCTTAAGCATCTTCTCGACCGAGCCAACCAAGATCTCGCCCTTCACGTCCTTCCAGCTCTCGACGGTGATCTTCACCATTTCTTTCGCCAACCTGCCAACGTAGGCAGTGTACTGCGATGAAGAACCGTGAAATACGTTGCCCCTCACGAGCATCATCCAAGGACCTGAACAGATCATAATCATATTGAAAAGAAGACACATCAAAATGAAGGATACAAAAAAAACAGAATTATTGCCATAATCGGATTAGAATAATCTAACAATATTGCAGAAATTTTACGTACCTTCCTTGGGATGCCGACGTCTAGAGGGCGTCGATGGAGGTGCGGAGGTGCAGCGGTCCCCTGTAGAGGTGCGCCGGCCGTCCATGGAGCTTACGGGTTAGGACTACGAGCCCCAGATGAACTGTGAGAATGAAAGAGACATACCCGTGTATTTAGACAATTATATATTTTCTATCGGTACGAAAATAGAATACCGTTAGTAATAAAAACATCTGTAGAAGCCGAATGGTTCTATCGGCACAATAAATATTACCGATAGGAATTTTTGTACATACTCTATCGGTGTGTACGTACATTACTGATAGAATATTACTAGTTGTAGAAGGCCAACAGTTCTAAGATATTTTATGCAATATTCTACCGGTATAAACATTCATTACCGATAGAATAAAACTATTTGAAGACGAACAGTTCTAAGCAATTTTCTATATATTCTAACGGTAAAAGAATCCATTACCGATAGAATAAAAATATTTGTAGAAGGTCAACTATTCTATCGGCGAACTACATATTGCCGATAGGAATTTTTAATATACTCTGTCGGTATATTCATACAGTAGCGATAGAATAAGTCTAGTTGTTGAAGTCGACCAGTCCTATCGACGCACAACATTCTTCCGTCAGTACTTATGCATCTCTTCTAACGGCAAATATGTTCATCACCGCCAGAGTAAATCATACTATTTATTCTATCGGTAAGTTTCTTAGAAACCGATAGGGAAAATACATCCGTCGGGCTTTTTTGACCGCGAGGCACATTTTCTATCGGTTTTGTGCTGTTTCGCTAATAACCGATAGAAGATAGGGGTTAGTAGACTGCATTTCTGTACTAGTGTAGAACTCACATGAGGCTCTTGGTCTATCATCTTTGTCTCCTGGTCAATGGACATGACCTGAGTTGGGGAAGATGCATCCTGAGGATGCTCCTCAGGGACATCTTCGTGATCCACCTCTTCCATTGGAACGGGATCGCTAGGTGAGGGCATCCGAATATGGGCATAATCCTTGAGATCGAAATTGTTCTCGGAATCGTACGCCCCAGACATGTCTTACCGGAACTCCTGATGAACAGAAGGCACCTTGAGAAAGGCCCCACGGTGGGCGCTAGCTGTCGACAATTTGGACTCGGGGTCCCCTGTCGATCTTACGCAGATTTGTGAGTTGTATGTGAGACCTTTCAATGTGCCCTCAGGTAAGTTAGGATAAGCAATGTAAATGGGGACGCAAAGATTTATATAGGTTCGGGCCCTCGATGGCAGGAGTAATAGCCCTGCGTCCTGTTGTGATTTCACTATGTATGGGAAAAGAGTTTATAGGGAGAAGAGATTATCACATGCGATGATCTCTCCTTATACTTCTGTCTAACTAACTATGTCTAAGTCTTAAAGCATGGATGACTTCTTGTCTCTTGACGTCTCTTCCTCTTCATCGTGCATTTAGCCATCCTTTTATACTGAATGAAAGGATGCTGACCTGAAGCAGTTCTGGACGGTTGCCACGGTGCAGTTTGTGTAACCGCACTCGTTCTCTTCGCCGATTAAGCACGTGCAATCAGGGATAACCTCACATGTTAACCACCCGGCGGTTGTCTTCTCAGGTGGGAGAAGTTTCTTTGTGCCTGGGAACGTGTCCAGTAAAGGCTTGAACACCCCCTTGCTACCTTGGTCGCTTATAGTCAGCGACCCTCTGACCACGCACTGCCTGCGGTTTCATGATTGCACAAAGGCTGCAATCACAATCTAACTTTGCGTCCGTCTACAACCATAGCGGCTGCTAAGACACATAAACAAGTATCACATTTGATCCTGACTTGAACCCGACATGTATTAATCAAACTGACGGAATTTGGACCATGCAAGAGTAAATTACCCTGAATTTGTTTCTTTTCCCTGATCAGGTCAAAGGGAAGCAATCCAAAAGCTGCCGAGGAGAGGGACCAATTTGAAGAGAAGTTCATACGGAGAAACTTCATGAGACTATTGGCTCTCTTCGGTCGATCCATGAGAAGGCCAAGGAAAAAGCCAAGGCAGCTGTCGACCAGAAGGCGCGTTTGGAAGGGATTATCAGTAGCTGCCTTCTTGTTGAGAAAAGCGCTTTGGATAAGCTGACGGAGATCACAGATTCATTTGATGTGACCACCGTTGTCCCCGAGGGTGATGACTTAACACTTGCCGAGTCCTGCGACCTGGTGGCAGCACAGGCTGATTCTCTTTTCGCCAACATCCCAGAGTTTGTAAGGAAGCGTGGGGAGGCACTAAAGCCCGATGTCAGTGAGGTGGCGTCCGCTATGCTTTGCAAATTGAGGCAACACCATGGTCCTGATTTGGACCTGAGGCCTGCGGTGGGAGGTTGTCTTTGATAGTGAGGATCAGCTGGATGCGACCCGGCCCGAAGTCAAGATACTTGTGGAGAAGCTGTTGCATGATCTCGGCCTTCCTTACGCTTGATTGTTTTGCTGTACTTTTTGAGCTTTTTGAGAAAACGTATATACAATGGGTTTTCTTTAAGTATGGTACCTTGCAAATGCACATAGTTAGTATAATGTTGAATGAGAAAGACTATAAACTATATTAAATGCTTACAAGCTGATATAATAGTTAAATTATATTCCTCCTAGCCCCCTCCTGTGACCGATGTAACTTGAACTCAGTACGTTGATCGCAGGATGTAGCAAAAACTATGCTAGTAGATGATCGGCTTACAGAGCATGTGAATACGAAGTCATAAGTTTATTGCTAACTGACAGCCACTCGAATGGTCAGAAACGTGCTAGTAAGTTTCTAAGGCGTTGAGAAACGGATTACGAAGAAAGGCTTAGCTAGATGAGACCATGAGATCGGCCAACGAATCTGCTTAATCATCGTTAGTAGGTGCGTTGTGGCGATCAGCCCCCGAGCATAGCCTGAGGAGGTGTGAATGAGAATGTAACTGTTAACATCAAGCAAATGTGTAAAAAATTGAAAGAAAAGAAGGGAAAGGAAAGAGTTACACATAGAACTTGCGTAGTTGGTCGATATTCCAAGTATTGGAAAGATCTCGGCCGTCTTCCATAGCTAATCTTGCGGATCCAGGTCGTGGTAGTGAGGTTATAGTGTAGGGTCCTTCCCATTGGGAGGAAAACTTATTGCGATTGGACTGATTTTGGATTTTTTTTCAAAACCAGGTCCCCCACGCGAAGGCTATGTGGTCACACCCTTTTGGAATGATATTTACGTAGGGTTTGTAAATATGTCGCAGACCTGAATAATGCTTGATTGCTCTTTTCTTCTAGGAGAGCAAGTTCATCTCCACAGGTCTGGGATGAATCTGTAGTATCAAAGTTAGTTATGTGAGGAGAGCCAAGCTGTATTTCACTTGGTAACATGGCTCGGCACCGAATACTAGTTGAAAGGGTGTGTCACCTATCGCTCTACTAGGTGTAGTGCGAATGGACCAGAGAATGGAGTAGAGTTCATCTACCCAAGCCCCCGAGTGTATTTTAAAGCGGTTAAAGATGCGTTTCTTAACCCCTTGAATGATCTGCCCATTGGCTCGTTCAACTGCTCCATTACTTTGTGGATGAGCAACGGATGCAAAGCAGACTTTTGTGCCAATATCGTCGCAATATTCTAAGAAGAGACCACTGATGAATTGGGAACCGTTGTTTGTGATAAGGCGGTTTGGGACGCCAAATCGTGTTACAATGTTCTTATGTAAGAACTTTTGGGCCGCTGAGGCAGTGATGGTGCAGACTGGTTCGGACTCGATCCATTTTGTCAATGTATCAATGGCTACGAACAAGAATTTGTATCCATTGACAGCTTGGGGGAATTAGTCCCAGAATATCCATCCTCCAAACGGCAAATGGCCATGTTAATGGGATAGTTTGTAATGCATATGCTGGCTGGTGATTTTGCCGAGCATGAAATTGACACTGGGGGCATGTCTTGACCAAATTTCTGGCATCATTGAGTACCATAGGCCAGTAGTACCCTTGGCGAAAAGCTTTGTCGACCAGTGTTCAAAAAGAGGCATGTGCGCTGCATATGTCTTCATGAATTTCTCTCAGAAGGTATTTGCCTTCTTCTTGAGGGATGCAACGCATGAGTATGCCTTGTGTACTTTTCTTGTATAGAGTGTCGTCGACCAATCCATACATGCGTGCTTTTCTAACTAATTGATCAGCTTCGGTTTCGTCCATGGGCAAGGTCCCATGCGCAGATAGATTTTCAATGGTGTGAGCCAATCTGCTTCTTGCTCGAGGATAGCGACGTTAGGGATCGCTTCATTCATCTCAGTGATTGAGGGATGTGTTAAGTGCTCGACGAGGTCTGTTCATTCATCTCCTGTTCTTCGCCTAGCGATCCCGTTCCAATGGAAGAGGTTGGTTGCAAAGACATTCCGAAGGGACATCAAGAGGACACGTCTTCCCCTACCCGAGTCATGTCCATCGGCTAGGGGATGGAAGAGACAGGTCCGGAACTTGATGTCAGTTCCACCATATGCAAAATCGAGTCTCGATCACCATGTGTTCCTGTCGGGACCAGGATGGCAGCGACCAGGAACTCAGTCCAGGGAGGTTTGATCTTGACAACCTCCACTCTCTCTTTGATTTCGAGTCCGACTCGGAGCAAACAGAGATGTTCACTCCTTCTGTAGCTTCGCTCCTCAGAGAATTCGCTGCCTTGTCGGAAGAAAACCCCGATCAGCGGATTGCTAGGGAAGAACAGGAGCGCAGACAAAAGGAGGAACAAGAACGCAAGCAGAAGGAGGACCAAGACTGTGAGCAACGAGATAACGAACTCTGTAGGACAGCCCTAGAGGCTCTGCAAAATGTGCAGGCTCGTTATGACGCCGCCCCTAGTTCTTCCCGTCGCCCACAGGGTCGCAGGCGTGACCAGACACCTTCTTTACCACCGGAGCATTTACCGGCGGATGAAGAAACGATTACACCTAGCGCACCAAAGAGGAGTATGCATGGCCAACTTCGATCTATCGCGGAGGTCTTACGTAATTTTCCTCCTACCCTCACTGACGTGGACAAATCAGCTTTTGCTAGGTTCCTGGTAGAGAAGCTGGACGAGGTCGCATCTGATGCAACCCCTACAGCTTCCTCCCAGTCTACGATACATTCCCATGAAAAGGAGTATTCTTCGCCCCATTGGTTACGTGAGGATCCCGTTCTATTGAGCCTTCCCACTTATCCTCAAAACAACTCAGTCAGAGGTGACTTTCTGATCGCGGGTTTCATTTGAAAAACCCCAACGCCATTCATCTTGCGTCAAATCCGGTCTTTCATGCAAGAGTTTCATTTTTACATATGCATGCTTTTGTAGGGTCAGGCAGAACCGTTGTTGCCTGATGGGAACTTCCCCCATATTGCTATCAATGTCTTCATGTCGCACGACCTCTTAACATTACACCATTGAATCCCCAATCCTTTGCTTGCTGTGTAGTGACAGTACCAATATCCACTAATCGTTGTTTCCAGATACGATGCCTTTTGACATCTCTTCTAATTCGTCAATAGGAGAAGCAAATTGTTGTGTGGAGGAATCAATATCTCGACATAAGCCAAGAGGCAGATCTTGTGCCACTCCACCAGGTCGTATGAAACTGGCATGCATCCTGGCTCCCGGGACTCTTTCATAGAATTCCAACAATTTCTCCCGCTCCTCAAAAGCCCAAAGGAACGGAGTTGATGCTCCCACATCCATAGCATGAGTAGTTGAAGCAAGTGAATGATTTGAAATTCGAGTTATTTCACAGAATAACACTCGTATATATTGAGCTCGTAATGGTACCTCACAATTCAAAAGTCTCTCTACAGTTGAAGAATGAGCGTGTTCCCTATAGTCATGGTAGGCGTAATCAATTACCATCCGGATCACTTCAGCATGACAAATCTAGGCACGTGGGAAGTTCTCGTGGTCGAGATCGAATTCCCGTGCATTCTCGTCTGGGAGCACGTGGCGCATCTCCATCACGTGAAACCGCTCGTGGATATGCTGGAAATCGCAAAACTCTCCACAGTCCCTATGTAGGTTGTAAGGCTTTTTCACCAAGCCTCCGTGTGGTCGTCTGGCTGGATAAGTTCAAGCCAGGGGCTATTGAGAGGTTTAATGGGACCCAGAATCCGTTGGAGTTGCTTCAAATTTACATAACCGCTATCCAAGCGGCTGGTGGGGATGATCGCGTCATGGCCAACTACTTGCCGACGGTTCTTGAGGGACCGGAAGGGACCTGACTGTTCAATCAGCCCGAGGGTTTGATATATAATTGGGAAATGTTGTGCGATGCTATCCTCAACAATTTTCAGAATTGTTATCAACAACCCGGGAAAGAAGACGATCTTCATCGTCTACGACAAACCTCTACGGAGACTCTTCGACAGTTTGTCAAAAGGTTTGTTGGGGTGAGAAATACCATCCCAAACATATCCGATAACTCTATTATCAGGGCGTTTAAGCACGCTGTTCGATATCGGAGATTTACTGAAGTTTTACTTATCAACCCTCCTCGATTAGTCGCTGATCTCTTTGATATGGCTGATCGCTATTCAGACGCGGTTGAGGCTGTTGAATGGAATAGGATGGTCAATAAAGGAAATTTACCACCCCAACCAGGTCTCAAGGGCGTGAAAAAAGAGGATACAGGCAAGAAGCCGGAGTCTTCATCGGGCGGGAAGTCAAAGAAGACCAAAAAGAATCGAACCGGACAGTACCGGGAGGTCGCAGTCACGGAAAAGCCGCCGTCGGCTAAAGGTAATAAATTTTCGTTTAAAAATAAAATTGCCTCTAGTGGTCGCAATTCCGACCAGCCAGAAAAACCAACTAACTCTCAGGAAGGCAAGAAGTGGTGCCCGATCCACGACTCTCTGGGACACGACCTCAAGAATTGCCGGACTTGGTTGAAGCAACTAGATGACTTCTACCAGGGAATTGGGCCGATGCCAACTTTGCCATCAAAAGAGCAGACTTGCGAGCTTAAAGACGCCGACGGGGACGAAGAAATGTCCTACCAGGTACCTCGTAATTATGTTAATATCATATTTGGAGGTTCCTCCTCTTTTGTTTCCAATCGACAATTTAAAGCATTTCATCGAGAAGTTAACCAAGCAGAAGCTCCCCTTGGTGAACCTCAATACCCCCGTTGGTCGGACACTCCTTTGACATTTGATCGCTTTGATTGTCCCGTTGGGCTTACTCGACCATTGAGATTACCTCTGGTCATTACCCCAATTATCAGTAACGCGAGAGTCGAAAGGGTCCTAATCGATGGAGGTAGTTCGTTGGACATTTTACTGGTCAAGGCATTGGACGAGATGCAAATCCCTCGTTCAAAAATCAAACCCATAATCGATCCGTTTTATGGGATAATTCCTAGTCCCTCGATGATGCCGATGGGACAGGTGGTGCTCCCAGTCACGCTGGGTGAACCGGATAATTTCCGAACAGAGTTAGTTACTTTTGACGTAATTGATTGTGATTCGGCTTATAACACGATTTTTGGCAAGCCAACTCTTGCTAAATTTATGATGGAGACGCACTATGCCTATCAGTGCATCAAGTTACCTGGCCCCAAAGGCGTTATCTTGGTCCGAGGCAGCCGCAATGTGGCATTGACTTGCGATCAGTTATCACTGGAGCACGTGGATCAACTTCCCCTTCGGGATGTCAAGATCACCACCACAGCTGCAGATACAATCAAAGTCGCCCCTCGACCAGAGGAAAAGCTAAGACTGGTTCCATTATGCCCAAATGATCCATCTAGAACAATTTGGATTGGGTCAAGTCTGGATGACAAATAGGAACTCGAACTCATTACTTTCCTCTGGGCTAATGCAGATGTGTTTGCGTGGAAACCATTAGACATGCCCGGTATCCCAAGGGAGGTAATTGAGCACAGGTTAGCAATTCGACCTGGACAGCGACCAATAAAGCAGAAGCTTAGACGCTTTGCTGTTGATCTGCAAGAAGCTATCCGCGCGGAGTTAAACAAACTCCAAGCAGTTGGGTTTATTTGAGAAGTCGATCATCTGGAATAGCTTGCAAATCCGGTCATGGACCGTAAATCAAATGGTAAGTGGCGCATGTGCATCGATTACATCAGCCTAAACAGTGCCTACCCGAAGGATGATTTTCCCCTTCCCCGCATCGATCAGTTGGTCGATTCTACTGTGGGTTACGAACTGATGAGTTTTGTGGATGCTTACTCAGGATATCATCAAATTAGCATGGCAGAAGAAGATGAAGAGAAGACTGCCTTCATCACACCATTTGGCACCTAATGCTACGTCAGATGATCTTGCTGAAACCTTCTATAATTTGAACCGATTTGGAATAAAATTAAACCCATAAAAGTGTTCTTTCGGGGTTTCATCTGGTAAACTTTTAGGCTTTCTTGTCTGTTCTAGAGGAATCGAGGTTAATCCCGAAAAAATCAGGGCCATCGAGCAAATGAGGTCTCCTTCGACCATGAAGGACATCCAGTGCTTGGCAGGTCGCATGGCAGCTTTAAGTCGATTTATATCGCGACTAGGCGAGAGGGGATTACCTTTCTTCAAAGCTCTCCACAAGCACCATGGTTTTACTTGGTCGGATGAAGCCGAGAAAGTATTCCAGGAGGTTAAAGCGTACTTATCTAGTCTGCCGGTGTTGGTTTCCCCGGTCACAGGGGAACCACTACTTCTTTATTTGGCGGCCACACCTCATGCGATCAGCGCTGTTCTGATCGCAAAAAGAGAAGGTGTGCAACGACCCGTTTATTACGTGAGCGAGGTACTTCATGGTCCTGAGGAGCGTTACCCTGAGGTCTAGAAGATACTTTACGCGCTACTGATGGCTTCCCGCAAGCTACGACATTACTTTCAAGAACATAAAATTACAGTGCCCTCGTCCTTCCCCTTGGGAGATATTATCCGAAACCCAGAGAAATCTGGTCGAATTGCGAAGTGCACTGTGGAACTTGGAGCATTTGACATCCATTTCACCCCTCGCACTATGGTCAAGTCTCAGATCCTTGCAGATTTTGTGGTCGAATGGACTAACCCTGACCCTCCAAGGCAAGAATCCGAAGAATTGTTGTGTACCGACTATTGGACGATGTATTTTGACGGCTCTCGTAGTTTCCAACACTCGGGGGTTGGAGTTGTCTTAGTAACACCTAAAGGAGACCAACTCAAGTATGTCATCCAATTACATTTTGTTGCGACTAACAACACAGCAGAGTATGAAGGTCTTATTGTGGGGCTCCAGGTAGCGAAATTCCTCGGAGTCCGTCAATTAGTGGTGAGGGGAGACTCACAACTAGTCGTAAACCAGGTAAATAAGGAGAACAACACCTCCGATGAGACAATGGCTCATTACCTGGGGGAGGTGAGGAGATTGGAAAAATACTTTAGTCACTTCGAAGTCCAATACATCCCGCGAAAGAACAATATTGTCGCAGACCAATTATCTAAAATTGGGTCCTCACGTACATCTGCTCCAGCAGGAGTGTTCGTCGAACACTTAGAGCATCCTTCGATCATGACTACAGTCAGAGATGACCAGGTAACAGTCTTCATTACCAACCTTGGACAAGAAGGGAATTGGACCCATCCATTGAGGGTCTATCTTGAACATGGGACCTTGCCCAAGGACGAAACTGAAAGTGATCGGTTGATTCGAAAAGCGCGCCTATACAAGTTATAGAAGGAGTTTTGTATAGGAAGGGTACCCAAGGGGTATTCATGCGTTGTATTTCTCAAAAGGAAGGTAAATCTCTCTTGAAAGGACGGTGTGTGTGGTGCGCACGCGTCATTTCGCACTCTAGTCGGGAAAGCTTTCCGACAGGGTTTTTTCTGGCCTTCGACACTCGATGATGCCAAAAATTTAGTCAAGACATACCCCCAGTGTCAATTTCATGCTAGACAGGTTCATCAGCCCGCATATGCCTTGCAAACCATCCCATTAACGTGGCCCTTTGCGGTCTGGGGGATGGATATTGTGGGACCTATGCCACAGGCGGTCAATGGTTACAAATTTCTGTTCATAGCCATTGACAGGTTTACAAAGTGGATTGAGACTGAGCCAGTCCGTAACGTCACCGCCGCTGCGGCACAGAAGTTCTTTCATAAAAACATCGTCACTCGATTTGGTGTTCCAAGTCGTCTCATCACTAACAACGGTTCCTAGTTCGCTAGTGGCCTCTTCCTGGACTATTGCGATAATGTTGGAACCAAGGTGTGCTTTGCTTTTGTAGCTCATCCACAGAGCAATGGTGCCATTGAACGCGCCAATGGGCAGATATTACAAGGCATCAAGAAATGTGTTTTTGATCACCTTAAGATGTGCTTGGGGGCTTGGGTAGATGAACTCTACTCCGTTCTATAGGCACTACGCACTACCTGTAGTTGAGCCACCAGTGAGACACCTTTCCAGTTGGTATACAGTGCTGAGGCGGTGTTACCTACGGAAATTTGTATTGGTTCTGTCCGAACAGATCAATTCGACCAGATTGATCAGATCGAACAACGTACTCAGGATTTAACCTTCCTCGAAGAAAAGCGTGATCGAGCATTGATAAGGTCAGCGGTATATTTGCAAGCTTTGCAAAAATATCACAGTAGGAGGGTGCGGTCGCGTAGTCTTCATGTGGGTAATCTGGTTTTATGAAAAATACAAAACCAGTCTAACCGCAATAAGTTCTCTCCTTAGTGGGAAGGCCCTTACATTGTTGTTTCAGTACCGTGACCAGGATCGGCTCGGTTAGCGATGGGGGACGGTAGAATCTTATCCAATACGTGGAACATTGATCAACTGCGCAAGTTATACGTGTAAGTTTCCCAATCTTTTTTTCCTGTTCAATTAGCATGGTTAACAAAAACTTCGTGAGTGCTTTCTTTCGTCTCATGTTATGTTTGTTTCTTTATTTTCCATACCTATACCGAGCCCGGCTCGGGGGCTGGTCACTGATAATCATCTTGCTACAAATATCCTAACCGGATTCACTGGCCGATCTCATGGTTGCATCCAGCTAAGACATCTCTCAATACGCCGTTTCTCAATGCACACGGGGCTTACTGGCATGTTCCTGATCATTCGAGTGGCTGCCAGTTCATAATAAGGACGTATGTTGTATTAAGATCAGTATCAGTTTGATCGGATGATCATATTTAAGTTAAAGAATTTCTTGGGTATTCATAATGCCCATATTTTTCAGAGATTATAATACTAGATCTTCAGTACTTATGATCTCAGGAGGGGGCTAAGAGAATATGGTCATAATATGAAACGAAGAAAGTATCACTCTTTTCAAAAAATTTAAGGCATGCATTTGCATGTTATAAATGTTATTTCACAGGTATATTGACTAAGAGAGATCATTACAAGGAATCAAATAAGGCCTAGCTCTTTCAGCAGATCTTCGACCAAAGGCTTAACTTCTTCAGAGATGGCCTCAAGTAGATCACTCTCGATCTCTGCATCTTCTACCACCAGCTTCAGATTCATATCTGGGCCGTGGTGAAATCGTAATCTATAGAGAATGGCAGATGTTATAGATCTTACATTTGACTTCAATGCCTCTTCATGGCGTTTTGTATCTCCAGGAAGATACTCGAGGAGTGATTCGGCTTGGGCCGCGACCAATGTGGCTAACTCGCTAAGGCTTGGATTGTCCTTTTGTGACTCGATCACATCTACTTTTAGCAGAGTAGCCACCATCTTCAGCTTTTTGAGAAAATGCTTTCTGATTGGAAGTATACTTGACTGCACTTCGTGAAGTTCCTTTTCTAGAGAAGAACATCTCGCAGCCGCAGCTTCTTCTTGATTCTCTCGATCATTCATGCTCTTATTCAAAAAAGCATTTTCTCTATAACAAGAAGAATGATCAGCAACGCTTAAATTCGGATTCAAGTTAACATGAATAGAGAGCACCACACTTACTGTTGCAGCCGGCTGATCTCCCGTTGTGCGACCTCGATATACTTCGCTATGGCTGTCGACTTGGTCGCCACCCCGGTCAAGTCTTGGAACATGATAAAAAATTGCTCTTAAAACTTGAATGTTCCTGAATTTTTGCAAGTTTGAAAAAAGAAAGAGAGTTGTTCATACCCCTATGTAATCGCTAAATGAGCCGCTCTCAACATCAGCGTGAGGTCTAACCTCAAGACTTACTGTGTCCGCGGTAGGGGCAGCAGATGATCTTTCCTGTTGATCCCCCTCTATGGCCGGGACTGCGGTTTCCGTCCCTTGGGATCGGATTTTCACTGCCATTCCATCCACGATGGCCCGAAGAACTTCTTCGGCCATGGGAGTCGGACTTGGCTCTCCCGCTACCTCTGCTGTGGGTGTACCCTGGCTTGTCGAGGTCACCGGGGTACTGGGTGCAGCATCCCTGCGCCTACAGATAGACAAACATATTGTAAGGCGAGATGCCTTCCGTCAGTCATATTTAGATGGCAATAGGAGAAGTCCTCACTTTATTCGAAACCCCACCCATGGTTTGGGTTTTCGATGATGAGCTCCCAGGAGAAAGAAGCCTACTGGGTGCTCCTGGAAAGAGTCTTCTTCTATCCTTGTCTTCCTTCTCTTAAAAAGGACAGTATCCTCTTCTCCTTGTATGAACACAATTCAATGGGTATGTACAGAGGAACGAAAACATGCAAGATTGTGAGAATTCTTACCACAGTCGCTCCCTCTATCAGTAGGGGAGGTGTTGTTAGTCCTTGGGCTTCACGAGCCTCAGGCACAGGGTTCCATCCGTAACCACATGATTGTCAGTGGTCATGGGGCCCATTATAGCCATTTCTGTCCCTACGGTTAGGGACAAGATTTCATCGACCGGAAGGGAAGTCGACCTCTCTGGGACGCTTGTTCCCAAGAGGTCAGTCCCTTTCCTCTTGCGACGAACTAGAGGAATGTCGTCTTCTTCATCCTTGCTCCCTTCACCCTGTACAACGAAGAAGTAATTTCCACTCGTACTTGGGGTTACAGGAGGTACCGAGAGCCTTACCGCAGTCTTTTTCGCGGTAATGGTTTTCTTCCGCGAAGAAGCCTCTCCCAGAATCTTCTTAGGTTTTTGGGAGCAGACTCCTTCACTTCGTGCTTTGAAGGGGTCCTCCTCACCCTCTTCACAGTCGGTCTTCCCGAAGGACCAACATCCTCGCTTGGACGCATTGCCTCAGCAAATTTTCCTAGAAGCTGTATTATTCAACATGCTTTTGGTAATACAAGACAAATGGATGGTTTCCAACAAAGCTTGTTTGAATAAATCATACCTTTCAACACTCTTGCTTAAGATCATCGCCAACATTAATTAAGCTCTGGGGGTGAGGCGATCCTTTAGCTCCCTCCACAGCAGCGTTATATGCCCGAAGGAGGTAGTTTGTCTGTTTCTCAATCTCGGACAAGGATAGCGCTGTGTCACAAACAAGCATATTAACAAATGCGACGTATTTTCATCAGTAAAAATGTGTGTTTTGTTGACTAGAGGACATACCATTATTATAGTCCAGAGTGCTGTCCGCCATAGACTCTACCTCCCAAGCCGGATGTTCCCTTTCACACAGGGGGCTCATCCTGTTCTTCATGAAGTCACGTATGATATCACGCGCGATCAACCCTTGTTGAACTAAGTGAAGAATAGCTTGAGCTTGTCTCTTTTGTTCTACGCTCAGAATGGGAAGGGAGTCTAACTCACTGGCTTTCTCTGGTCGGGTGTTTGCGAACCATAGTCCGCTCTTTGACGGAGGGGTGCAGTAGAACCACTTATGGTACCACCCATGAACAGAGTCCCGTAGATGCGGGAATGGGTACTCCTTCTCCCATATACGGAAGTAGATGCACCCAGCGGCATTGGCACTTTTTGACCATGCCAAAAAGTAGAAGTGTCGGAAAAGCTCCACTCTTGGAAGCACTCCGACAAAGGCTTCACAGAGATGTTAGAAAATTGCCAAGATAAGGACTGCATTTGGGTGGAGATTTACTAACTCCAACCCGTAGTGGTCCAATATTCCCCTCATAAATTCACTTTTGGGAATCGGAACCTGTAGCGCAAGTATTCCTTGAAGATCACCAATTCGCCCTCTTGGACGATTGGGGTTTCTTGATCTTTTTCTACTAGCCGCCAGTTGATCAGCAGCCGTGGGGGGAGAATCTCTTCTTTCTCTAGTGCCACCAGGCTCGCTTCTGTATGGTGGACAGATCGGCTCCAGGATGCCATTTCTTATGAAGAATTGAGAAGAAAAGTGGTGACTTTGGAGACGACGAAGACGAGGAATGCAAAAGAGGGTTTTGTGCTACAGGAGGGTCTAAGGCAACGAAGGGTTTTTGGCTTCTCCAGTAAGCTACCTGTTCCTTTTACATGTCTGAGACAACCCTTCGCCGAATATTTTATTAATTTCCCATAATGGGTGTCTTTCCTCTTGGAACCCGTTATCCATACCCAGTAATGAATCAGAAATGAAATGTGTTTTTATCATTTTATTTCGCATTCGGGGGCTATGGTACTGACGAGGATTGACACCCGAGTCAGTTCAAATAAATTCACGACTGGTTCGGGATAGATTCGAACCAGACACGCGCTTGGCAGTGCGAACTCAAGTCATTCTGAGGAGCACAAGTCCGAGGTCGCAGGCTTTACGCGATCAGACTGCAGCCAGTGCGCGGTCAGGAGTTCGTATGCTATACGCGAACAGAAGGCTAAAGATGTTGCGAGGTCAGCCAACATCACGCGGTCAGAATACTTTCGACCAGGGAACGTGGGATTAATCTGTCCCTGTAGCAGAAATATCCCAAGTATCCTGAAGATTCTTCCACGTAAGGAGGCAACCGTCGGGAGGTTAATACGTGCGGTTATCCACGAATAACACGTGTTAAACCTGCGTGGGAGTTAAGAGCGGTTGACGAAACCGCACCCAAGCAACTGTTTCATGCCGTTATGACTTGGCGCCCTTTCGACCAGTATAAAGGAGCAGCCCGATGCATCAAACAGAGGGGGAAAGAGAGATCACATCTCATCCAGAGATCAACTGATCGAACAACCAACTCGAAGACAATAGCCTAGATTAGATAGCTTCCATAAACCTTCCAGGCTTCATCTTGTACAATTATATAGGGAAAATCTTCGCCTATGAAGATCTTTCCGTCACTCTGTAAATCCTTTTACTACACATAGTGAAATCCCAACAGGACGTAGGGCTATTACTCCCACCATCGAGGGCCCGAACCTATATAAACTTCTCTGTGCTCTAGTTCTCCATAATTCTACATACCTTCCCGGAGGGACACCCTGAAAGGTCTCACAACCTACAAATTTTGCATAAGTTCGGCTAAGGACCCCGAGTCCGAATCGTCGACAGCTGGCGCCCACCGTGGGGCCTTTCTCAAGGCGTCCTAGTTTTCATTCGAAGGTTCGCTGAATCATGGCTGGAGCATATGATTCCGAGAACGATTTCAATCTCGATGATTATGCCCACATTCCGATGCCTTCTCCAAGCGATCCTGTTTCGATGGAGGAAATTGGAGGTGAAAATCTCCCAGAGGTCGAATCGACTCTCCAGGTTATGTCCATTGACCAGGGGGCGACTAGCGCAAGGTCAGAACCCACCGAGGTTCTTAATGCGCTAGAGGGTGAGTCCGGTCCATCATACGACCCCGCTGAGGGGAAGGATGATATCGACCAGGAAATCAGCCCGGGAAGGTTCGACCCTGATAACCTCCACCGTCTCTTTGATTTCTAGTCCGACTCGGAACAAACCGAGATGTTTTCTCCCTCGGCGACCTCTCTCCCTAGACAGTTTGCTGCCTTATTAGAGGAAACTCCTGATCAACGGGTTGCTAGGGAAAAACAGGAACGCAAACAGAAGGAGGATCAAGATCTCGAGCAACAGAACAACGAACTACGCAGAATTACCCTAGAGGCTCTTCAAGATGTGCAGGCTCGTTACGATGCTGCTCCGAGTTCTTCCCGATGATCAGTGGTCGCAGGCGCGACCAGAGCCCTTCTTTGCCTCTGGAGCGTTTCCCCATGGACGAAGAAACGGTGACACCTGGTGCCCCTAGGAGAAGTACATGGCAGACTCCGATCTATTGTGGAGGTCATGCGTAATTTTCCTACTACGGTCACGGATGCGCAAAAACTGGCCTTCACCAGAATCCTGGCGGAGAGGTTGGATGAGGTCGCGTTAGAGGCCACCCCTACGGCCTCTTCCCGGTCAGTAACGCGTTCCCACGACCAAGAGTGTTCTCATTTTGGTTCTGGTCGACGAAGTTACTCGCCGCCTGTACCATCCCGCCAGGACAAATCCAGGCGGGCACAGGGTTCTCGTGATAGGGATCGGGTCCCTATTCACTCTCGCTTAGGACCGCGAGTGGCTTCTCCATTTCGTGAGGTCGCTCGCGATCCGGTCGAAAGTCACAGGACAATCCACGGTCCCTACGTAGGTTGTAAAGCTTTCTCGCCCGGCCTTCGTGCGGTCGTTTGGCCAGACAAGTTTCGACTAGGGGTCATAGAAAGGTTCGACGGAACTCATAACCCATCCGAGTTCCTTCAAATCTATATTACTGCCATCCAAGCGGCAGGAGGCGATGATTGGGTCATGGCCAACTACCTGCCAACAGTCCTTGAAGGGCCGGCAAGAACCTGGTTGTTTAATCAGCCCGAAGGTTCTATTTACAATTGGGAAATGCTGTGCGATGCTATCCTCAGCAACTTCCAAAACTGCTATCAGAAGCCTGGTAAAGAGGACGACCTCCATCGACTACCGCAAACTTCGACCGAAACCCTTCGTCAGTTTGTCAAGAGGTTTGTCGGGATGAGGAATACCATCCCAAACATATCTGACAGCTCCGTCATTAGGGCATTTAAACATGCCATTCGATATAGGAGATTCACCGAAGATTTGCTCATCCATCCTCCTTGATCAGTAGCCGATCTCTTTGATATGGCTGATCGATACTCCGACGCAGCCGAAGTGGTCGAATGGAACCGGATGGTCGATAAAGGTAACCTACCACCTCAACCAGGTCTCAAGGACGCTAGGAAAGAAGATTCAAGCAAGAAGCCGGAATCTTCGTTGGGCGGGAAATCGAAGAAGTCAAAAAGGAATCGCTCTGGACAGTACCGCAAGGTCGCAGTTGCAGAGAAGCCTCCTTCGACCAAAGGTAACAAGGCTTCATTTAAAAATAAAATTGCTTCTGGTGGTCGTAGTGCCGACCAACTGGAGAAGTCGACTAACCCACAGGAAGGCAAGAAGTGGTGTCCACTCCACAACTCCGCAGGCCACGACCTCAAGAACTGCAGGAGTTGGTTGAAGCAGTTAGATGACTTCTACCAAGGATTTGAACTGATGCCGACCGTACCAGCTAAGGAACAAGCATGCAGACTTAGAGACGCCGACGGGGACGAAGAGATGTCTTAGCAGGTACCTCATAATCATATTAATGTTATTTTCGGAGGTTCCTTCTCTTTTGTTTCCAAAAGGCAGTTTAAGGCCTTTTATCGAGAGGTTAACCAAACAGAAACATCCCTTGGTGAACCGCAGTACCCCCGTTGGTCGGATACACCTTTGACATTCGATCGCACTGATTGTCCTGTGGGGCTTACTTGACCATTGAGGCTTCCTCTGGTCATTACCCTGATCATCAGTAATGCGAGAGTCGAAAGGATCCTGATCGACGGAGGAAGCTCCTTGGACATCTTATTGGTCAAGGCGCTCGACGAGATGCAAATTCCTCGTTCCAAGATTAAGCCCATAATTCATCCATTTTATGGGATAATCCCCGGTCCCTCCATGATGCCATTGGGACAGGTGGTCCTCCTGGTCACACTGGGAGAATCGGACAACTTCCGAACAGAATTGGTTACTTTTGATGTAATTGATTGTGATTCGGCTTACAATGCAATCTTTGGCAGGCCAACTCTTGCTAAGTTCATGATGGCAACGCACTATGCTTATCAGTGCAGCAAGTTGCCTGGCCCCAAAGGTGTCATCTCGATTCAAGGCAGTCGCAACGTGGCACTAATGTGCGACCGGCTATCTCTGGAGATGATCGACCAACTTCCCCTCCGGGACGCTCAGGTCGCCACAGTCGCCGTTGACGCAATCAAGGCTGCTCCTCGACCAGATGAGAAACTCAAACTAGTTCCTTTGTACCCAGATGATCCATCCAAGACAATTCAGGTCGGATCAGGCCTGGATGACAAATAGGAACTCGAGCTCATTACTTTCCTCCGGACTAACGCAGATGTGTTTGCGTGGAAATCGTCCGACATGCCCGGTGTCCCAAGGGAAGTAATCGAGCACAGGTTAGCAATTCGACCTGGACAGTGACCAATAAAGAAAAAGCTTAGGCGTTTTGCTGTCGACCGACAAGAAGCCATCCGCGAGGAGTTGGACAAACTCCTAAAGGCCGGGTTCATTCGCGAGGTCGATCACCAGGAATGGCTCGCCAATCCGGTCATGGTCCGCAAGTCAAATGGCAAGTGGCGCATGTGCGTCGACTACACCAGCCTCAACAGTGCCTGTCCGAAGGATGACTTTACCCTTCCCCGCATCGACCAGCTGGTCGACTCAACCGCGGGTTGCGAACTGATGAGTTTCCTGGACGCTTACTCAGGATACCATCAAATTAGCATGGCAGAAGAAGATGAAGAGAAGACTACCTTCATCACCCCGTTCAGCACCTACTGCTACGTCATAATGCCGTTCGGTCTCAAGAACGCAGCGCTTGATGCAAAAGATCTTTCTTTCCCAGATAGGGCGTAATCTCAAAGCATATATAGACGACTTGGTTGTAAAAAGCACTAAGAGATTGTCTCATCTGGACGATCTCGCTGAAACCTTCTGTAATCTAAATCGCTTTGGAATAAAATTGAATCCGGAGAAATGTTCTTTCGGGGTTTCTTCAGGAAAACTTGTTGGTTTCCTTGTTTGTTCCAGAGGCATTGAGGTCAATCCTGAGAAAATCAGGGCCATCAAACAGATGAGGTCTCTCTCGACCATGAAAGATGTTCAACGCCTAGCTGGTCGCATGGCAGATTTAAGTCGTTTCATATCGCGACTAGGCGAAAGGGGATTACCTTTTTTCAAGGCCCTGCGGAAGCATCATAATTTCATATGGTCCGATGAGGCCGAAAAAGCATTTCAGGAGATAAAGACATACTTATCCAGTCCGCCAGTTTTGGTATCTCCCAACAAAGGAGAACCATTACTTCTTTATTTGGTGGCCACCCCGCACGCGGTCAGCGCTGTCCTGATCGCGGATAGGGAAGGAATACACAGACCTGTCTACTATGTTAGCGAGGTACTTTATGGTCCTAAGGAGCGATACCCTGAGGTCCAGAAGATACTTTATGCGCTACTGATGGATTCCCGTAAGCTACGACATTACTTCCAAGCTCACAAGATCACAGTAACCTCCTCTTTTCCTTTGGGGGATATTGTCCGAAATCCGGAGAAATCTGGTCGAATCGCCAAATGGGCGGTCGAACTCGGTGCTTTCGATATCCTTTTTACGCCCCGCACGGCGGTTAAGTCTCAGGTCTTGGCCGACTTTGTGGTCGAATGGACCAACCATGAGCCACCCGTGCAGGTGCCCGAGGAATTGGAATGCCCCGATCACTGGACAATGTACTTTGACGGTTCCCGCAGTTTTCAACACTCGGGGGCTGGAGTGGTCTGAGTTACACCTCAGGGTGAACAGCTTAAGTATGTCATCCAACTACACTTTGTGGCGACCAACAACGCAGCAGAGTATGAAGGTCATCTTGCAGGGCTCTGGGCAGCAAAATTCCTCGGAGTCCGTCGATTAGTGGTGAGGGGAGACTCACAGCTGGTCGTAAACCAGGTAAACAAGGAGTACAGCACCTCCGATGAGACAATGGCTTATTACCTGGGGAAGTGAGGAGATTGGAAAAACACTTCAGTCATTTCAAAGTCCAATACATCCCGCGAAAGGACAACATTCTCGCAGACCAATTATCCAAAATTGGGTCCTCACGCACATCCGCTCCGGCAGGAGTGTTCGTTGAACACTTGGACCATCCTCGGTCGAGGATGATCCGGTAACAGTCTGCGTTACCAACCTCGGTCAGGAACAGGATTGGATTCATCCATTGAGAGTCTATCTTGAACATGGGACCCTACCCGAGGATGAAACCGAAAGCGATCGGTTGATTCGAAAAGCGCGTCTATACAAGCTCATAGAAGGAATTTTGTATAGAAAGGGTACTCAAGGAGTATTCATGCGCTGCATATCTCAGGAGGAAGGTAAATCCCTCCTGAAAGAAATACATGACACTGTATGCGGTGCACATGCATCATATCGGACACTGGTCGGAAAAGCTTTTCGACAAGGATTCTACTGGCCTTCGGCACTCGATGATGCCAAGCATATGGTCAAGATGTGTCCTCAGTGTCAGTTCCACGCAAGATAGGTTCATCAACCCGCCTATGCGTTACAAACCATTCCCCTTGCATGGCCTTTTGCGGTCTGGGGGGTGGATATTGTCGGTCCTATGCCACAAGCGGTTAATGGATACAAGTTTCTGTTCGTAGCCATTGACACGTTTACAAAGTGGATTGAGGCCGAACCGATACGAAATATTATCGCATTAGCAGCACAAAAGTTCTTCCATAAGAACATCGTTGCTCGATTCGGTGTTCCAAACCGTCTCATCACGGACAATGGTTCTCAGTTCGCCAGTGGTCTTGACCATACGGTGACCACAGCTGTTATAATCACACATATCCACTACGATCACAAGATTTCGTTGCGATCAGTATAGAGGTCAGAAATTTGTTCCAAAGCCATAAGGGATTAATTACTTCCTTAATAAACTTTTAGGAATTTTCAATATTTTTATCTGTACTTGTCGACGATTCGGACTCGGGGTCCTTAGCCGAACTTATGCAAAATTTGTAGGTTGTGAGACCTTTCAGGGTGTCCCTCCGGGAAGGTATGTAGAATTATGGAGAACTAGAGCACAGAGAAGTTTATATAGGTTCGGGCCCTCGATGGTGGGAGTAATAGCCCTACGTCCTGTTGGGATTTCACTATGTGTAGTAAAAGGATTTACAGAGTGACGGAAAGATCTTCACAGGCAAAGATTTTCCCTATATAATTGTACAAGATGAAGCTTGGATATCCAAAACCCCGCTGTTGAAAATAAAACCCTTATTTAAGAAATCAAAGAATTGAAATCTACACTATTTATGATTATAAGACTTAACCCCTTTTCTTGATCACTCCTCATCTATATAGATGCATTTCTAAATAAAAGACTTGCTGAGCATTGTGTCAAAGCATGCTCACCCTTGCCTTTACAAACAATTCAGAATAGGGATTCATCGATCCCGATTCATTTGGTTATGAGGATGAAGCAAAAGATGGGAACGCCCCAGATGATTCAGAGTTCTAGGGGGTCTCGCACCGAGTTGAGTCCGATGTGGAAAAAGCCCTACCAGAACCGTTGCCGCTAGAAGTGAAGATCTTCCTTGTTGCTGTCTGCTTTGTTTTGTGTGTTCGATATCTCGATACCGACTCTTGTATCGATAAAACTTGTTATTATCATAGCAACTCTAAATAGCGTCATTCTGGGCGCTATGTTAATGTAATATTGGTCCCTGTGACCTCGTACCTGTTTATTTATGTTTTATGCAATTATTGCTTTCCGCTTGTTGTGAGCTTGTGATGAACCTATCTGTGTGCAATCCACCTGGGCGGTTGCCACGAGATTCTTCAAATGAGGGTCCCACACCTCCCTTGGGTCATGGACGCAGGGAGCCCCGCTCTCGCTCTGGCCGAGGGAAGAGACCCGCCGAAGAACCAACTGCCCCTGGGGGTTGCCCGGACGTCCTGAAGGTCAGCTCAACCAACCCGGAGGAAAAGCGGCGCTACCGCCAAGACGGCGGACCTCTTGGGCCCCTCCCCAACTCTGACAACGAACGTGCGTCCCCTGTCAAAGGGGACAGCGACTGAGACTCTCCCCGAGAGGTAGAAGGGGCTAACCAGTCGCTGTGCCGCAGACTCCAGTGCATTCGATGGCTGTGGCCTTACCGTCCGCCCCACATCGAGCACTACAACGGTGAGGCCGACCCCTACGAATTACTGCAGGTGTATTCCACAGCCATTTCAGCGGCTGGGGATCACGAGACAGTTCAGTGCAACGTCTTCCCCCTCTACTTGACTGGGATCGCCCGCTCGTGGTTCTACAACCTGAAGGCCGGCTCCATCAAGTCCTTCGCACAGCTAAAACGCGAGTTTTGCGCAAACTTCCAGGGGAACTATGTGCGCCCCCTGGATTCCTTGCAACTATACACTGTCCGACAGAGGACAAGGGAGACCATCCGCAGCTTCTTCAAGCGCTTTGCTCAGGTCAAGAGCAAAGTAGCTCACGTCCCTGACTCCACAGTCATTGAGGCGTGCAAGAGCGGGATCCTCCTGGGGGAGCTCCACCGGAGGTTCTGCCGAAGCTGCCCGTCCTCCGCCGACGAGCTCTTCACCATACTCGAGAAGTACGCTTGGGCGGAGGAGGATGACCTCTGGAAGAAAAACCAGGGGTCCCCGCCCTCGTCAACCATGAAGCTAGGGACCCCCTCAAACGCCCCAAGAAGGGCAATCGTAGCGAGCCACGGCCTCGGGACACCTTTGTCCTCGAGGGCGGAGGCAGCTCGCGCCATGCCTCCAAGGGTAACCGCCCCTTCCCCAAGCCGAAAGGTCGTGGGGGAGGGCAGTCGTCCCGTGGTCGCGAAAGCCCTGTGACAGGAGGCAGGGAAGGTCTGTGGTGTACCTTCCACAAGTCCAATACCCACGCCACTCGAGAATGCCACCAACTGCTCCAACACTTCGCCGCATTCCTCGATCAGCATGGGTAGGGGGGGACTCCTGCCTCCTTGCCCCCTCAGCCGGCCTTACCGGCCCTTCCTGCCTCAGCGGGGGGACAGCAAGGACAATCACGGGAAGGGGATCGGTCAGAAGCACTCCCCTTCCAAACCTCCCAAAGGTGTGTCAACGTCATCATGGGAGGGTCCGCCTCTGGGCGAGACTCTATGCGTCAGTGCAAGGAATACGCATGCGAAGTAAAGGTGGTGGGGGTGCTGCATACGTCTCGGCCACCCAAGTGGTCGAACGTCCCCCTCAGTTTTACGGCAGAATACGCGCATGGGGTTTGCTTCCCCCATGATGACGCGCTCATCGTCTCCGCTACCGTATACAACTGCCACCTGGCACGCATCCTCGTGGATGGCGGAAGCTCTGCCGATATCCTCTACCTAAAGGTGTTTAGGGAGATGCAGGTCGACGAGAAGCTACTGCAACCCGCAGTATGGCCCTTGTAGGGATTCGTCCCTGGGAAGACCATCCACCCCGTGGGGAAGATGGATCTCCCTGTGACCTGCAGTACCCCGGATAACTACCGGACAGAGATGGTCCGGTTTGACGTGGTGGACCTCCCCTCCTCGTACAACACAATCATGGGGAGGACCATGATCAACCGCTTGGGGGGCGCGATCCATCAGAGCTACCTCTGTGTGAAGATCCCCTGGCCTCACAACGTAATCACCGCCCGGGGAGACCAAGATGTGGCCCGCCCTCTATACGAGCACGCCGCCGCAATGATCGGGAGCGTCAACATGATCAAGACCACGGGGGGGGGGGGGGACCTTCTGCTACATCCACATGACAGAAGGGGACGAGGAAAAGACGAGTTTCATAACTCTCCGCGGGACCTTCTGCTACGTCCACATGCCCTTCGGGCTAAAGAACAATAGAGCAACCTCCCAGCGACTCATGACGCTGGTCCTCAAGGACCAGATCGGTCGCAACGTCGAAGTCTACGTCGACGACGCGGTCGTCAAAAGTCCCCGTGCGACTGCTCACATCGATGATTTAGCGGAGACCTTCCGCAACCTCTGGGCATATGGGTTGAAGCTCAACCCGAAGAAATGCGCCTTTGGTGTGAGCGGGGGAAAGCTCTTGGGCTTCCTCGTGTCCCAGCGGGGCATAGAGGCCAACCCCGAAAAGATCCGGGCACTCCTGGACATGCCTCCACCGCGCTCGGTCAAGGACGTTTAGTGACTCACCGGCCGCTTGGCCGCGCTGAGTCGCTTCATCTCGCGGTCGGGGGAACGCGGCCTCCAATTCTTCAAAATTCTCCGGGGCCTCGAGCTTTTCTTGGATGATCAACTTTCTGGGGTAAGGCGCACACTTCTGTTGGATCTAGGTAGATCTTAGTATCTAGGTTTTGATGATTAATGACGTTTTGGATAAATCCATGATGATTAAAGTTAATATGAAGATATCAGATTTGATGATTAAATGACAATTTATATAAATCCTGATTTAGCACAAGTAAATTGAATTGATTATCGGTAAACCCTGAATTGGATGTTTTCCTCGATTGCGGGTTTGATATTGATGCATATGTAGAGGATGAGCTCGGTGGTTGCATCAAGCTTATGCTAATTGATTGATCAAGATGTTATATGTTAAATCTTGAGGTTGATGACTTCAGTTGTGGATTTGATATCGATGCACATGTTGAGGGAGAGCTCAAGATGATTAGTTATCCATGTCTGTGCAAAAGGTTGATGACTCCGTGTTCTGGATTTGATATCTCTATGTATGATTGAGAGAGAGCTCATGATGTTAGTCATCCATATTGATTGATATCATAACTTGAGTAGTATGGATCGTGTGCGCATTTCTTGTATCATATATGGATCTATATGATTGTGAGATTCATCCATTACTCATTTGTTGTTCAATTGAAATTGGTTTTGTCATTTCACCGAAGAAAGAAATTGTTGAGTGAACTCCTGTGTGGAGTGATTTATCTGGTGGTGATTAATGACGAACTGCAAATGAGACTAACGTTTGCGCATTGAGTGTATATGTTCTAGTCTCAGAATGATTGCAGGATGAAAACAAGCAAGGGCGTGAAGAGGATGAAGACAATATGAGACATCCCGAGCAAGGTCAAGCTTAGCGAGGACGAGCTTTGCGAAGACAGGCGTCGAGATGTTGAGCTTCGCGTAGTCAAGCTTAACGAGATCGAGCTTTGCGATGACGAGTGTCGAGCGGTCGAACTTCACGAGGTCGAACTTCACATAAGGTAAAATCCAAGATTAAGGATTGTTTTCTTAGGGTTTTACCGGTCTCGGTGTTTGGAGACAGACCGGGTTGATAGGTTTCTTTTTACTAGTTTGACCGTACTATTAAGAGGGGTCGGAAACTAGTAGCTTGAATCTATCTAGTGCGGAAGCTCAGATGCATTCATATCATCTTGCACTAGTGTCTTGCATTGCTAGTGAGTCTAAGTGTAGTTCATGTGTATTAGATTAAATGTTTTGAAAACTGCACTTAGTCGTGATCGCCAGCTGTTTAAATTGGTTTATTTATCTAGAGCTGGTCATGGTCGTATTTGCATGTTCTGATCGTATCAGTGTTGATACGTGGTCGTGGTCGTGTCGCTTGTTTGGCGGCTTTCTGTTTAGGGTTTGGGCGTGGTCGTAGGAGTTCGGGCTGGTCGTACCAGTCTTCGACTCGCTTGCGTACGCTCGACCAAACCCTATCGACCACCTGTTTTCGATCGGATGTCAAGACCTGTGTGGTCGTGGTCGTTGCTAAGTGACACAAATCACATCCGCGAGAAAAAGGCAAATCCGTATGTGCAAATACTTTAAAATTGCATTTGAGATGATTTTGGCTTGGATATTTTGACAGCAGGAAAGTTTCTGAATTTTCTAGAAGTTTCTAGACCTTTCTAGGTCTTGCTCCTGTTGACAAAATTGTAGAGCTCTGAGTTATCTTTCCAACAAGCCAAAAATCACCTCAATCGGATCTCTGGATCAAAAGTTATGCATGTTTTACTGTCAGTGTGCAGTGGCCGGACAAATGCATCCGTCCGGGGCTATCTGTCCGAAGTGGCCGGACAGTGTCCGAAATGGCCGGACATTGTCCGGCCTGTACAAATTTTTTGAGCCGAAAATTGAAACAGAGACAAATGCATCCGTCCGGGGCATTTGTCCGAAATGGCCGGACATTGTCCGGCCTGTACAAGTTTTTTGAGCTGAGAGTTAACAGAGACATATCCATCTGTCCGGACGTTTTGTCCGGACAAATGGTATCCGTCCGGCCTTCACAAATTTCGCCGAACGGTCACTGACACATTTGCAACGGCTGAAATTTTTGTACTGGCCGGACAGTGTCTGAAGTGGCCGGACAATGTCCGGCCTGTACAACTTTTGGCCCGATTTCTTGCAAACGGCTAGTTTTTCATTGAGGCTATAAATACTTCGTGTTTGGCTTCATTTTTGGGTGCTAAAAGACTTCATTCTTCAGCTGAAAACCTAGCCAATTGAGTTGCATATGTGTTATTGCATTTAGAGGCTAGAATTGAGCCCAAATCTTGAGTAGATTTGAGAGAAAGCTTGAGGGAGAGTTTGTGAGTGTTTAGTGCACTTCATCTCCATTAGATTGCTAGTGCTAGAGTGTTGAGCATATCATTTGCATCATTGAGCTTCTAGCACGTGGTTGATTCAAGTGAAAGCGCATCCGGCTTGTTACTCTTGGCGATCGCCTTCGCCTAGACGGTGCCGGAGGAGAGCCGAGATCTCTCCAATTGAAGTTTGTCGGAGAGGCCGGCAAAAGATTGTGAAAGGTGTGGTGCTCGCCTATCCGGTGTGGAGAAGGAGCAACCCTAGTGAGATATCCTTCGTGGATATAGAAGCGAGGCTCCGAGAGAGCGCTTCAACGAGGAGTAGGGGAGACCGGGCGAGTCTCCGAGACCTCGGTAAAAATATTGTGTCAATTGCGTATCTCATACTTGCTTTACATTCATCTTGACACAATTGCTAAATTCACCATTCTTGCTTGTCATATTGAATAGTTCATTTAGTTGAATGCAACAAATTGTTTAAATTGCTTTTAAGCCTCATTGTATAATTTAGCTCAAACAATTATCGTGATTAAAATTGCTTAATTGAAAAGAAATTTTAAAAGCCTCCTATTCACCCCCCCTCTAGTCGGCATCCTCGATCTTACAATTGGTATCAGAGCAAGGTCTCTCATTTATCGGCTTAACCGCTAGAGAGAAAGGATGAATTCGCTAGAGAAATTTGGATTGATTGCTCCTAAATTTGATGGCTCAAATTATACACGTTGGAAAATTATGATGAGTACTCATCTTGAGGCAATAAACTTGAAATTATGGAGATTAGTGAAAAAGGGCATGGATAACTCATTATCTTCGGATAAACATACTCTTCTATTATATACAAAAGCTAAAAATGTGCTTCTTGATTCACTTAGTCATGATGTGCTCGAACTAGTGAGTGAGTGTTCGACCGCTCACAATGTTTGGATCACTCTTGAGTCCTTATTTGTGGGCACATCTAGCTTTGCACATGCTAAGATGCGCTTATTATTGCGGGACTATGAGGCATTTGTGATGTTGGAGCATGATACACTCTCCACCACATATGATCGCTTGATCAACATCACAAATGAGCTCAAAGCCCTTGGTGCTAATATTTCCGATCTAGACATTTGCAGGAAATTACTCCAGGTGTTGCCGGAGGATCACTATAATGACTTCACTACTACTCTTGCGAACGGTGATCTTTCCAACACTTCACCGAGAGAGCTCATTGACATGCTTATGTCAAATGAGGCAATGTCCCAAGAAAAGGACATGTGTTCCACCTCCGAGCATATTGAAGACAATGATTTAAATGCGGAGGATCAAGAATCTTCGAGCGAGCTCAAGGACGTAAACGATGAGGTTTGCCCTAGCACTACTAAGGCGAAACCAAGCAAGAAGAGCTCAAGAAAAGGTAGAAAGAAAGGGTCAAAGTCGGAATCTTCATCTCAAGACAATTCTATATGCCCTTCGGCATCCAACTCGACGGTATCAAATTCTAACCTCTCTAATAATGAGCTCGTGGATATAATTATAGAGTTAAAAGGCTTACTTGGCAATATGACTAAAAATCTTAGCACTTTAAGGAATGATTACTCATCTTTGAAAGTAAAGCATCAAGAATTGAAAAATTCTTATGACTCCTTGCTTGCCAAGAATTCTATTAGCTCAAGATGTGTATTAGATGTTAGAGTTTCTTGTGACTCCCCTATTGATCCATCTCTAGAGTCACACACTTCTACTTCACATGCTAGCAACAATTCATTGGTTAATTCATGGTTAAATTCAAATGCTAGCTTTGTGAACACTAGTACTTCATGTGATAAGTTGTCAAATAATTCATTTATAGATTCACATGCTTGTACGGATGATACTAGTAACTCATACCATGATTCATCTAGTGATACATCTTTATGCCATGGTGATAGTACTAGTGGTTCTACTTTTGATATGCCTAACTCATCTAGTGATTTTTGTGCTATGCCTTCTTGTTCATCAACTAGTGATGAGATGCTGTCATGTTCCTATCATAAGTCATGTATTAACACGGAATCATCTCAAGAACGTAAAATTGAAAATGATGAACTAAAGACTATAGTAAATAGATTGGGCAATAACCTTACTAGATGTCATATGAGGAGTGCTATGCTTACTAAACTCCCTTTAGATCATAGAAAATCATTTAGAAAGGGAAAATTAAATCATGCATACTCAACTAGTAAGAGGCATTATATAGTTTATCACACTCATACAAACTCATTCAAAAAGCCCTCTCTTACTTCATGTTTATCATATCACTTAAAAGGGCAACATTCGTATAAGTGTGCATCTAATGTTTTTGAAATTGGTTCTTTTGGCTCTTATTTGATTTCTTACTCTAAAAAGGGTTTAATTGCAAAACCTATTCATTGTCATTTTCAAAAACCTAAAGATAAAGCAATTTGGGTACCAAAAGACCTATGCGACAAGGCTAGAGGGCCTCGTATGGTTTGGGTACCAAAAAGAGCTTAAATCTTTTTGATGTGTTTAATAAAAACATTTGCATTGCATCTTCTTCTTTATTCTTTGTTGTTTTAATCCATATGGCAAATTTTGCAAAAGAATGAAAATTTAAATCTTACATTGTTGTATCTCTAAGGGTTGTAATTTAAAATGCTTCCGTTGCTCATCACAACCCTTTATGTGAAATATTTCAAAATTACAATTATAAGTTTTAAAATGAGCTCATTTGGTCAAAATGGCAAATTTCCATTCAAAAGGCCCAAAATCGTCATTTTCTATCTAAATGGTCTTCAAAACGTATTTAAAAGGTTTTTAGAGGCTTTGGATGAAGAAATGATGTTAAAAAGTATATCTATTGAAAATTAGCCTCAAAAGGATCTTCGAGTATCTTATTTTTCAACAAAATCGTTTTCAAACGCAAATCACAATCTATTTGGAATTTGCAAAAACTTGCTTTACAAAACTCCTAGATACTCTTAATCCGAAGAATTTTGAAATTGAAAACTTTCTCAAAAGAGTTCTCATTTGAAAGTTATGGGTATTTGAATCTCACCGAAAAACTTGAATTGACACGAAATACCCTAAATATGCAAAACATGAGTTTAGCTATTTTGATGGTCCATATTTGCGAGTGTTGGTTCAAAATGATATGTTTAACTCATGTAAGCCCTTTCATGTCAAAAATCCAATGAAAATCAAATGTGAACTCAATTTGCAAAAGTTTATCGATTTTCAACCTTTTTGCTTAACACAAGGTTCATTTGACCATAACTCTCAATTAAAAAATCCTTTTTGGAAAATTCTTTTTGGAAAATGTTTTTGATGCATTGAAATTCATTCCTGCAAATTTTCATCCCAATTGGACTTGATTTGAGCAAAATTGACACTTTTCACAAATTGAAAAAGAAATCTGCAAAATTCAGTTTTCTCGTGGTTTTGGGCTGAATTATCATTTTCATATCTCTTTATTGGTTGACTATTTGAAGAAAGTTTCTATATGAAATTTTATCCTCTATGATTGGTCTTTCTTGATTATTTATTTCAAAATTATTGGAAGTCATTTTCATAGATTTCCAGGTGCGTTTAAAAGTGTAAAATGAATCTCTGAAAACCTGAAATCTGAAACTTTAAACCTGACCAACATTTGTCTTTTTCATATCTCTTTATTGGTTGACTATTTGAAGAATGTTTCTATATGAAT